>LOJH01001180.1:28281-52098 GCA_001685095.1 Ellobius talpinus
TCACAGAGATCCACCTGCCTCTGCCTCCCGAGTGCTGGGATTAAAGGCCACTGCTCAGCAAATTCCCTCAATTTTTAATGCAGCATTTTTCAATCTCAGAGCATTTTTCCCCTACTACTATCTACCTGAGTACTTCTCAAAGTAGGAAGTTAGAAACCATCTATCAATCAACAAAATTAACTAGGATATGAAATCAAATTATGGCTTAAAATCTTCCTATCATGCAGGACACCTGTTACCTGCTTGATGGATTATGTTATTTAACGTCGGTCATTTTTAACAACCATTTCTATTTTTCATGTGCATATGTCTGAATGTCTGTCCTAAATGTCTGTATATTATATCACAAGTATGCAAATGCCTCTGAAGGCCATAAGAGGGTGTTCAATTTTCCGGAACTGGAATTACAGATAGTTGTTAGTTTTGTAATATGGGTGCTTAGAACTGAACCCAGAACCTCTGTAACAGCAGCAAGTGCTCTTAACTGTTGAGCCATCTCTCTACTTCAGTCTTACCATAGTCCTCAAGGTACAAACTGGTAGTATTGGAGGTTTGGATAACTGTATAAGGAGAAATGGGAGGCTTGCAAAAACTCAAAGGACACGATGGGTGAAGAAGTAACTGCTTAGTGATATTTAAACTCTAGTCTTCCCATATTTTAGAATGAAAGATGTTTAGTAAATTCTATACAACTACATAACTCCCTTATAAACCAACCCATTAGCTTACTAAATGAGACTAACATTTAATATTTTAGGAGTCCAAACTAGGAGCTGGAGAGATGGCTCAGTAGTTAAGAGCACAGACTGCTCCTGAGGACCCAGAGTTCAAGCTCCAACACCCCTATGAAGCAGCGCCTTATCTCTCCTGGAGCTCTCTCTGTAGACCAGGCTGCCCTCAAGCTGAGAGATCCACTTGCATCTGCCTCCCAAGTGCTGGGATTAAAGGCATGCACAACCAGCACCCAGTTTAGAATACATGTTCTTACATAATCACTTTCCAGTTAATTGTGGAAACACCACTAATACTCATTAGTAACAGCTAGTAATTCATTTGTAAGAACAAATGAAATGTGATTTCAAATGAAGGTAACTTTAATACTTTACATATAGTTATATGAATATATTAAATGCTAAAATAAAAACATTTAAGCATAAATATATCTCAAAAACAGAATGCTATGGTAATAATTATGGGAAGTATTAATCTTACATAAAAAATGAAACAGAATGACTCATTAAAAACAGCTCATCAGCTAGATAATTCTATAACAAGCCCTTCTTGCATTATCTAATGCTTACAAACTGTTAAAGGGAACATGTTAATGAAATTATAATCTGAATTGCATATATTTAAGGTACAAGCATTCATAACATTAAGCACACACTCTTCTAATTTTCTTTACAGGCCACGGTCACACAGTAAAGTTCTGTATTTGTAAAAATAGACCAGAAGATCATTAAAAAAATCAACTTTGTTTCAAAATTTCATATTTATCCTGTACAAATATCACATTAAATAAAGTGCATTATAAATCATCTGACATATTAAAAATACTAAAAATTCTGTGAAAAGAAATCAGAAAAACAATGAAGTTAATCTTGCTTGTCCTCTGACATGATTAAAAGCAAACATCTCTCTTAGTAATGCACAAGCATCAGCAATGGTTTTGTGGCCAGGCCTGGTGGCACACACCTTTATCCCAGCACTTAGGATGGGAAGACAGGCAAATCTCTCTGAGGACAGTCTGATCCAGGACAGCCAGAACAAGAGTTGTACAATTTTAAATAAATTTGCCATCAAATTCATCTTATATTTTGAGGTAAAATACAATTAGGCAATATGTCTTATGGAAAATGACAGAAAATAATGAGTCAAACATTTTGCAAGGAAAGAACTATTTTTTTTAATTGTTCAGCTTTAGAAGATGCTGGGTGCTGAATGCACAGTGTGTTCCCCACTGGGTAGAAGATTGCTGATTTACTGTTGTTGTTGTGGGGTTTTATTGCTTGTTTATTTGTTTGTTTTGAGACAGGGTTTCTCTGTGCAGTACTAGCTGTCCAAAAACTCACTCTGTAGATCAGGCAGGCCTTGAACTCACAGAGATCTGCCCACCTGTCCTCTGCCTCCCAAGTGCTGAGATTAAAGGCATGTGCCACCATCTCCTGGTGATAAATGGTTTTTAATTCTCTCTTACAACAAACTTCTAAAATTAGATACTCAACTGTCCTGGTCCACCTAATCTACCATTAAAAACAAATAAAAAGACATAATGCAAACTACAAAACCTGTATAAAACCTCACCAATGTGGGGCTGGGGCTCGAGCTCTGGGGTAGAGTGCTTGCCTAGCAAGCAGAAGGGCCTGGGTTCTGTCCTTAGCTCCAGGGAAGAAAACAACAAACAAACAAAACACAAAAACTGACAAAGTAACAAAAAAAAACTCAACAAAATGAGGACAATTACTAAAAAAATAAAATACTCTAATTTCTCAACCACAACTTCTTTCTGCCTGGGAAGAGCAAAGGGGAGGAGAAATGGCGAGTATAAGGAGCACTGAAACAGTAAGGCAAGAGGACTTAGTTCTGCCTTTTAGGGCACAGGATAGGAACTAACTACTTGACTGAAATCATCTATGACAAAAGAAAAAACATTAAAGTCTCGACATACTAAAATTCATTTCTTGAAGCACATAAAGAGTTCAACATTCTGAACTGATTATTACATGCTATGTACATGGATCAAATAATTGTGACAGATCCCATAAAGCTATACAAATATCATGACTCACTAAGAAAGCACAGTGAAACAAATCCCTCTCACACTCCACTTAAATCGCATCATTTTACATTAGGTATTCAGAAGATTACTAAAAATAATCAAGCAAATTCTATTTACCCCATTTTCCCAATGAAGCTAGGAAGAGCTTAATCACTGAATGACCATTAATGTGCTTTTGTTTCTGGTACTAAGCAAAGCAACTTACCGGTTCGTGGGTTGGCAGAGCTATTTTGTTCTGCAGAAGATGAAGTGCTAAAAGCAGATATTGGAATTTTCATCTGTATTGGGCCTCGATTGTTAGATGAGCTATAGAGTCCTGATGGGCCTACTGTAGGTAAAGAAGTCCTTGTGGCCTGCACAATAGAATGTGCAGTGGGAACGGCCTGCACAGCGAGGGTCGTCCCCAAGGGTGCAGCACTGGTGGAAGAGTTCCTCTGAATACTAGAACTGGGCACTGACGGAATGTTTGGTTTGGTGGGGTTTGGCAAGGGCGGCAAGGATACTGGATTTTTGGTAAGCCCGCTCACTGTCGGTGGGCTTTGCACAGATATGAATTCAACGCTGCCAGACGGTTGATTCGTCACGATAGTCCCCGGATGGCTTTGCAGGAGCTGAGGCTGAGAGGATACAGCAACGGGGACATGCAGAATCACTGGCAGGGGCTGCAGCGAGATTGTAGGCTGAGGGTTTCCACTAGGCACCTGAGTAGTGGCAACGACTGTGGCTGTGCTGGGAGCAGGAAGAAGAGATGCTGCTGGCAGAGAACCTGAGGTCGCCGAAGGCTGCAGTTTAGGCTGACTACTGACAATCGCTGGAGGAGTTACAAGACTGGCTGAGGACACTACAGAGAAAACACAAGTCTGAGTCTAGCTAACTACCTTAATTTATCAACAAAAGATAAGTCACAAGTTGAATATATTTTATACAGAAAAGCCTCCACAAAGAAGTTTCCAGGTTTAAGTTCGAAACCCCTGAAATGTTTAGGAGCACTTCTGTGTACACTTCGTGTCTTTACGGAACAGCACATAATTTAATGTTACTATATAAGATTATTATCTCAGTATCAAAACAGCTCTTGAAAATTACAATGTTTATTTCAGAGGAACTAACTGGAAAAACAACTAAAAAATACTGAAAACTAAGTAAAACTATGTGTAAGTATTTTTAAAACCTCATTCTAAACATTATTAATGCCTAAAACATCGACAGTATCTAGCTGAGGTAGGAAGTCTGGAAAGCACTGGCCATTAGTTAGTGAAGCTGATGGCAGTATTTACCACTGGACCTGGAGGACTCCTACATACCCTTACTGAGATCCTTGGGAAAGAACTCACTCTGGGAGGAGGGACCCTTAGAGAAGAGTCTAGAAACACAACTGATAGAGAGGAGAGCACTGAGTAGAAAGTGGAGATAAATTAAGAAACAGAACACACACACCAAAGAGGGAAGAGTAAGTCCTAAACCACAGAGATTTACAGTAGCTTACGACTCAACTACTAAGGTTTAGTCTCATCGATACAGGTTTAAAATGTAACTTAATTGACTACTGAGATATCTAGTCTTTCCAAAATCACAGGTACACCAGGGCAGGAACTCTCAGTGAGTGCAGAGGGATACCTATAGTTTCCTGGGAACCTTGCACAAAGTTACAACGTCAAAGCTGTTTTCCTAATAGTAATGAGACATTTGACTTTTGCACTATATGGACAAAAGGTGAATGCCTGCTGGCTTACTTAGTTCAGCAAGTCCATATCTGTGGACATTACATCCTTTATCCTAAGAGTCCCAGTGATACATAAGGCAGACAAAGAACCTTACATACATCACGCTTTTTCCTATGCAGCCGTGTAACCCTTAACAACATGGGTATGTTTTGAGAAATGTGTCATTACATAATTCCAATGTTGTATGATCACAAGACTGTACAAATCTAGCTGGGATAGATCAATCACTCAATGTGTCAAACGAGACAGTAAATATAAAATCGATGCAGCTACTACAAGCATAAAATTACATTAGTTTCAGTAAACCATGGGTAACAGTTGTCACTGGGTACCCTACACAGTTCTATTTTCTATAGTCTGTACAGCTCACAATGCTGCAGCTCTGCTCACATGAACATAACATACTCAGGAGTAACATGGTAAGCTACTATAGTAAACAGCTATGGTCTCAGCTCCATTGCGGTCTCCCCGGATAACTGTTTTAAACTGATTCGCAACTCACTGAACTGTCATTATGTGGTACATGGCTGTACACATATCCTTATGTTAAGTTTATTTGGAAACTGGGCATAGTAAAAAACAATAACACCTAATAAAACAATCATCACAATAAAAGACAAATTATTAGTGGAATGCTCCATGCAATATTAATAGACCGTGGTAACAAACAATGGAAAATGACACTGTGGATAAGGGGAAACCTACAAAATCCAAGGTAGACCAGAGGTGCCAACCACTCCTGTCACACTAACCTCTTCACTAACAAAATCCAAGGTAGACCAGAGGTGCCAACCACTCCTGTCACACTAACCTCTTCACTAACAAATACTTTATTACAGTATTTAAAAAAAGAAATTTCACTAAAGTAGTAGTAAAAGCTACCATTTCTATTACGTGCTACCCTCCAGTAAAATCATACACTGGCCTTGAATTATAATCTACCTGCCATAGCGTGCTGAGTTCTGGAATTACAGGTCTGCGTTACAAGGCCTAGAAGGACCTATTTTCTTGAAAGAGTAACATAGAAAAACAATGAGAAAAGCCTATGATTTCTGACTCTGCTCTGTACTAGTTCCACAGAAACTCCCATCAAAGGGCAATATCCAGCTATCTAGCCCGTTTCCATCTGTCTCTATGAGGCTGCATTTCTTTCACAGATGAAGTCAGGAGACTGGAAGAGACTGAAAGAAGGTACAGACATAAGAATCCAACCAGCTTTAGCTGCTTAACATCTTAACCAAGACTTTAAAGAAATATGTAAAAGGCAATACATCACTGTTTTCGGGGATATTTATGTGTGCATGCATGCTCATGTGTGTACATGAATGTGTTAAGTGCCATTCCTCCGGTGCCAATCCCCTTTCTCTTTCGGTATCTGTCACTGAGTCACTGGCACTTTCCCATGCAATCTTCTACATCTTGATGGCACCACTCTCCATCTCCCTTCTCTTCCTAGGTTGAGACAGGGTCGCTCACTGGCCTGGAGCTCACCATGCAGGCTGGCTAGCCAGAGTCTACTCCCCTCTTTAACACTGAGACAGCCACGTGAGGCGGCTGCCTCTGTCTGTCTTATTTACTGCAGGTTCTGTAAAATAAACTCAGATCTTCGCTCTTTAACTGATTCATTTTTCTTAAAGTACAATTATTTTCTATTTTTAAAGAGTTTCTATGCACATTACAGGATTATTATAATTCACTTCTGTGTGGTTTTTGATTACTCAAGACAAGGGCTCACTAGGTAGCCCTGGCTGCCTTAGAATTCACTACATAGACCATGCTGGTCTTAAACTCAAGAGATCTGCCTGCCTCTGGGCTTATTATTAATTTTAAGTGAAAAAAGTCCTTACATTTTTATTTTAACTCAATTTTTAGTACCAATTAGTTTAACTCAAAAATTCTCTGGAGTACTTAGGCATTCCCTGAGCCTGTAAAGGCCCTAGAGAAGAAAGACCAGAGAAACTCTAGCCTAGGCATTTCAGTGTCTCTCTTTTCATGTGGACTTACTTACAATCCTCAATTTTTTGAAATATGTTCATATTTATACCAAAGTGTCCTGCTGTCTAAGAGAACCAAAGATGTTAGGGTCCAAGAAAATGTATGTTTTGGTATTTAAAAAAAGTTACCTGTATTCACAGAAGTTTGAAAGGATGGTGGTAGAACCTCGCTAACATTTCTTTTCGACTCCAGCATCTGTCGTACCGTGCCTGCATTTCTATGAAACAGATACATGTACAGTCAATGACTATGTGATCCAAGGGGGAACCCACAGAAACAGGAAAAACAGTAGCCCATGGTGGGAAAAGGGTAAGATATGGGGTTTATACCCTATGCCTAAAGCCACAGTTCATACACAAGGATGAATTCCAGATAACACAGAAGAGTCTCTGACCATATTCCACTGTTATCAGTTACCGAAAGACTGAATACAGGCAATGGCATATTCTCATCAAGGACCAAAGCAGTTCTCAACTGCTAAAACCTATTAATGACATATTCTTAAAGAAACATGTAGAGTTTTGGGGAGGGGTGGCCTCTAGATTTAATCCTAAATAATGCAAAAGGAAAGAAAAAAAAATTTAACCAAAGAAAAATTGTAATAAATTAGCAAAGGCAATACATAATAAAAAGGGGAAGTAGAAAAGCAACTATGACCTGAGTCATTTACCACTGCCTAAGCATTTACAATTACATGCTAAGACTAAGGAGAGACTTGCTTTCTCAGGAAAACACAATGAACAAACTTCAGTTCTTACCTGTAGGTCACATTGTTATTGCTGTTGACATCACTAGCAGGCTTTCCTGGTGATACAGGTGGGTTTGGAGGGCTCTGAAAGAGGGGGGAAATACCAAAGTAAAAAAATAAAACCCAATATATAGGAATTGCTAAGAATGGAAAGGGAAGGAAAGGGCGTTAAAGTGCTTTCTCAATATCCGATCTATTATTTAACTAATACAATAGAAAAGCACTGCCAGATCAGACATCACTACTTTGTCTTTTCCTATTTTCTTGTGGAAATCTTTCTTCATAAACTTCAAATCTTCTCATTCTCTCAATCTCCAGGTAGCAACTTCAGTCATTTTTCTTTCAGGTGGTTTTCCTACTAGTTAGTTCTACACAATTTATTTCTCTTTACGAGTTGGCAATTTTCTAGAATGTTTCTCGGAATACTCCGTAGGGCTCTGTGGTCATCTGGAGATGCTGTGCAAGGCAAAGACTTCAGTGCAGTAAGCAGCAGTTTTGGCTGGGCAGCAAGCTCATCAGTGCATTCTCTGCATTGAAGCGGAGTTTAGAGCAATACTGTTCATTGCAGAGATGAAAGGCTCTAAGCACTGCACATGTTCAAAGCTAGGAATGTTACAATGTTGCTGCAAATTCTCTTATCTTTTGATTTGATTGGTTTTACAAAGCTTGTTGTTTCTTTGAAATAACATTAACCGTTTCACTCCACATTTTAAATATAACAATGAAATATACTATTGAGGTAACAACATTGACAATCTCTTCAGTTCCACAAAGACAGCCAGATTTCTCTATTAAGAATGAGGCCTGGGGGCAGTAACTTTGGTATCCATTGGAAACCCACTTGTTTCACAAGTTTTTCCTTCATTTTCTTGACAATATGTGAAATCTAAAGCTCTCTTACTTTCCAATCCTAACAGCACAATGGATGAACATGGGAAAGAAAAGAGAAAATGGGAATAACAAGAGGACACAGAAAGAGTAAAATGTTTTAAGTGAAAATATAAACTAAACTAAGACACTAGCAAGAATATATAAAGAAATAAACAAGGTAAGACAAATCTCCAAAATATAACCTTTGTTTTACATAGTCTAGGCTGGCATGAAACTCTCTATCGGCCAAGTTTATAGCCTTATCCTCTCCTCCCTCCTCTCTAGCGCTAGGATCACAGGCATATATATAGGACCATGCCCCATCCCATGGAGTGCCGGGATGTAATCCAGTGCTTCGCATGTTAGGTAAGATGCCAGACTTAAAAGACAGAAAACACAGCTTCAAGAATTCTGCAACCTCAATAGATTAATAGAGATGCAGACATTTACGAATACTGAAGAGAACTAATCCATCTAAAGGTTCAGTTCGAAGACTAAGGCACACTAAATATACAGGAAGAAAGCAATCTCACAGTATAGACAAAGGAAATGGTAGTCAGCATCTCCTAAAATAACACAGGTAATTAAATGTGCTGGTTTGAAGAATTGTCAGGGGCTGGAGAGATGGCTTGGCGGTTAAAAACACTGGTTGCTCTTCAGAGGACCTGGGTACAATTCCCAGCATCCACATGGCAGCTTACCACTGTCTGTAACTGCAACACCAGAAGTTCTGACACCTTCACACATGCAAGCTAAAACACTAATGCACATAAAATAAAAACTAAGTAACTTAAAAAAAAAAGGAATTGTTCTCCTTGGCTCATAGGTTGAATGTTTGATCAGCAGAGAGTGGCACTATTAGGAGAAGTAGAGTCCTTGGAGGAAGTATGTACTGGGGTGGGCTCTGAGGTTTCTGATGCTCAAGCCAGGCCCAGTGTCTCACTCTTCCTGCTGACTGCCAATATAGATGTTGAATTCTCAACTACCTCTCTAGTACCATGTCTGCCTGTTGCCACCATGCTTCCCACCTTAGAGATTTGTAACCTCTATAACTGGAAGCCAGTCCCAACTAAATATTTTCCATTATAGGAGTTGGCATAGTCATGGTATCTCTTCACAGCAATAGAAACCCTAACTAAGACAGGCGTTGGTACCAGGGACTGGGGTATTGCTGTGATAAGCTGGACCATGTTTCCTGTTGCAAAACATGGACTTTGGGACATCGAATTGGGAAAGCAGTAGCACTTTAAGTGGGGGTAAATGGGCCATCCTAGATGTGAGAGACAGTGGTGCTGAGAGCAATCGATTATGAAGACTGGGCTCAAGAGCTTTCAGAGAAGAATAAAATTAGTTAAGTGGCCTACAGGTCATTATTTTGTGATATCTTGGCAAAAAATGTGGCTGCTTTTTGCCCTTTTCCAAAGAAATCTGCTTGAGGTAAACTGAAAAGTTTTGGATTAATGTCCCTCACAGAGGCGATTTCAAAACGGCCTCATCTTGACTGTGTTGCATGGTATTAGTGGACAGTCTTAGGCAGATCTATAATGAAAAGAAGGACTGAGTAAGCAAAAGTACAAAATATACAGTCTGAGGAGAAAAGAAGGCGCCGCCAAAAAGTATAATAGAGTTATGTATGGTGCTCAGAGATAAACATATTTAAAAGAGAAAAAGAGAAGGTGGAATAAAGCTACCAGGTGGAATAAAGCTAGTGGTAAAATCTCAAGGCAAAATCTTAAACCAGTTAAGCTTCTAATGTGTGAAAAGGAATTAGAGGAAAGATTAGGGTTGGGTGCAGTGATGCCTTTTTTCCAGTACTCAGGAGGGAGAGACAGTCAGACCTCTGAGTTTGAGGCTAGTTTGATCTACAGATCAAGTTTCAGGACATCCAAACTTATTTAGTGGAAAAAAAAATTGAAAACAGAAAGTTGGTAAAAATGTATTTGAAACATGTTTCACCGCTAGCAAACAGCAGAACTTGGCAGCTTTGGCCACATGGTTCTGGCTTTAGAATCAAGGATATAAGAAAGAGGTTATGGAATCTCCCACTGCAGCTCAGTTAAGGAAAGCCACTGAGGCCAGGTACGGAGGTCCAGAAAGGACACTGCACGAAGCTGTGAAGGTCAAGCCTGCATTGTCTGGGAGACCCCAAGTTGTTGGATATGGCCAGAGTCATGGGATACCTGCCAGAGAACTACTATCAAGGAGTGGAAGCAGCCCGAGAGAGAGAAGTGTGCTGCATTCAACAAAGCTGAAAGGAGTTGAAGATCTGAAGAGCATTTTGATATCAGACATGGGCTGGCAGAGTTTGCAGTTTTCCCAGCTGGTTTTCAGTCTTGTTTTGGTCTAGTATTTCCTTACTATACTCCCTTTCCTCCCTTTGGAATGGTTATATCCTGTGCTATTGTTTGTTCGAAGTATGTGATCTGGTTTCCAAATTTCATTTTACAGAGGGTTACATGTAAGAGATTGCCTTGAGTTTCAGAAGAGATTTTAAACTTTGGACATTTTAACAGTACTGGGACGATATAGACTACGGGGACTTTGAAGTTGGACTGAACGTGTTACATTATGATATGACACTATGGGGGCCAAGGAATGGAATGTGGTAATTTGAGTAAGAATGTCCCTCATGGGCTCAAGCTCAAAGATATGAATGCTTGGATACTGGAAGTGGCACTATTAGGAGAAGAGGCCTTATTGGAGAAAGTGTGTGACTGAGGGTGGGCTTTGAGATTCCAAAGTGCTCAAGTCAGGCCCAGTGTCATTCTCTCTTCCTGCTGCCTGCCCATCAGAATGTAGAAGTCTCACCTCCTCTCCAGCACCATGTCTGCCAGTGTACTGCCATGCTCCCCACCATGATGACAATGACTAAACCTCTGAAACTACAGGCCAACCCCAGTTAAATGTTTTCCATTATAAGAGTTACCACAATCACAGAGTCTCTTCAGAGCAACAGAACAGTAGGATAATGAACACAGAACAGAAATGCTTACTTCTTGTCTTTTCTTAAGATCATCTTTGGCTGCTCCAAAACGTTTGGTTAATCTGGCTATCTTGGCCTAGAAAAGAAACAAACAAAAGTCAAGTACTGTAACTCCTTTAAAGTCCGCTATACATACGAGAAATCTACAGATAACAGGCTGTTCAGAACCAAATAAGACAAACTGACTGTAAAATACATACTGGGAAAACACAGACAATCACAGGAAACCCACTGTGCTCCCTGAACTAATTGCCAGATATAAATACTAATAGACCAGCTTGTCCTTACCACACAACTAAGTATATTTACTTTCCAGAGCATATTTTGGAACATATAAGGTTTTATTTATTTGCAGCTATTTTTCAAAATGGTTGTAATCACACAATTTTTTTTAATTTATTTATTTACTGTTTATTTTCTATTTCTTTTCTGTTTATTGGTATTTTGCATATATCTGTGTAAGGGTGTCAAATCCCCTGGAGCTGGAGTTTCAGACAGTCATGAGTTGCCACGTGGGTGCTGCGAATTGAACCTGGGTCATCTGGACGACCATACAGTACTCTTAACCACTGAGCTAACTTTGCAGCCCCACGCTTAACTATCTAACTGAAAACATACATGCATGCAGACATATATGCAAGTCATACGAAATCCCTTGTGAACACTATTTGGATATCTATGTACTGACTCATTTGGACACGCGGCTTTCTACCAGAGCAGTGGCTCTCAACCTGCCTAATGCTGTGGCCCCTAGATACAGTTTCTCATGTTGTGGTGATCTCTCCACTATAAACTTCATAAGTGTAATTTTGCTTCTGTTATAAATTGTTAATATAAACGCCTGAGATGCAGGATATTATATGTGATCCCCAACAGGGTCTCGGCTCTCAGGTTGAGCACCGCTGCACTGGAGCTGATTATATATGTTTTGTCTACTGGATAAGGTGAATGTTTCCCAGTGTCTTGCTACAGTCATACAAGGCTATACTCATGGCTTTACAGCTTTGTTCTTTCAGAGTATTTCTTTAGGGTAATTCACAGAAGTGGAATTTTCAGTGACTAAAAGCTTTACTGAGTCTACAGCAGGAGAGAGGAGGTTTATAAATTACCCTTTGAAAGGCAAGAGGAGGTTAGAAGGCCAACAACCCTTTCAGGTCTAACCTGTTTGGAGTTCACAGAGAAAACAGTTCCATGCCACTCTGCCAACTGGGCTTCCACTTGCTTTGTTTCCTTCTGTGTTCCATGGGTGTCTCCCTCTTGCTGGGCTCATGCGTTCTCTGTCTCACTGTTTCTCTCTCTCTAGCTGTGTGTACCACTCACTGCAGTTTCTCAATCTTTCACAGCATGTTTTTCCCTGTCTTTCATGATTTTGTTTCTCCTGCTCTGTGCTTTCCCTATTTATTCCCTTTTCGATTTCTAATTAACTATGATTTAATTTTTAACTCCTGAGTTCATCTTATGTGTCCTGGGCTTTTGCTCTTCTACTCTAAGTAGGAGAACAGATGTTGTTTGTAATTATTTTACTACAGTTAAGGATATTGTACAAGATGGCTAAGCACAACAGAATGGGAGTGTACCTCTGCCACGCTGTCCTAATTCACATGTGCACCATGCATGTACACACACACAAATATGCATATACATAAACACATGCAAACTAAAGAAATGTAACAAAAATTTAAACATCTAGTTGTTGTCTTTTTTTAATGAACAGTGCATTACTGTGGTATATTCTCCCTCCTCTGCATAGTAGGAGAAACTGAAACCTCAAGAGAAAGCAGACAGATAAAACATGCAATCAGAAGTATCAATCAAATGATATACATTAAAATGTAGAAACACAGAGAGATGAGAGTTATCCAAAAGTTAATGAAACCAAAGATAACAAAATGATTGAAATGTCAAAGAATTTGAAAATCTAATTTTAAAAAGAACTATCACCTCAATGAAATAAAATTAAGCTAAACAAAGTAAAGCAAATTTGGTATTTAGATAACAAATACCAATTTAACAAAGAGAGATTTTGGAGAATAATATATAATAATGGAAATATTAAAAATTAAAAGATAAATACAAACTTTTTAAAACTCAATGGGATGCATCACCCAAAGACTTATCAATCAGAAGAAAAAATATCAGGGATTGAAAACAAGGTAAGGAATTCTTATATTCATACAGTAATAAAGGAAAATAAGAATAATGAACCATAGGCACAATTTTAAGGAACTCTGATCAGGAGACCAGACTTAATCCCAGAGGTAGAAGCAGCTGAGAAGCAAACGAAAAGCATAGAAAACCTTGTCAAATCACACTCTAGCAAAATATTTCCCTGATTTAGAAAAAGTGCAGGAGGTATTTTATCAGAAAGAACCAGAAAGAAACTTTTCATGTCACATTATTGTTAAATTATCAAGAGTATTCAACAAAGAATGCTGATGGCTATGAAAGTAAGGGGTCATCTTACAAAGCAAATTCATTATAATTTTATTACATCAAAAAACCTAAAAGTCAGGAAAGCATGTATATTTTAGGTAATCACTCCCTAACCGGTTACAATATTCAGAAAAAAGTTATCCTCTAAATTCTGATTGTGGGGAAGGGGGCATTCTAAGATGAACATATATCAAATCAAACCATGACTACTTAAAGCAAAATTAGAAAAAAATTACAGAATCCTTCATACAAAGAAAATCACAATTACAAAAGCCTAGAAAAAAATGAGTTCCATAAGAATGTATGATCAACAAAATTAGGAAATAATAAAACAAATTCAATATAGTGTCCCAGAAAACTTCTAAGATGAGTAATGTAGAAAGGAAAAAAATCACTCAGATCAGCTGAGGAGCTGCTGCTGTGAAAGGAGACAGAACTACAGGAAGGAGCATGTAAATCTTCGTAAAAAAAATGTAAATTATCTTCAGTCTCCAGTTCAAAGATGCAGACAGACTGATTAGATTAAAACAAGGGACAAAAAACCAACTGATTACTGCCTGCAAGAAACTCATCACACTGACAAAAGATATAGAGAGTGAATATGAAAGGATGGAAAAATGATCTTCCAAACAAATGATAAGTGAAATCAAGCTGGAGTAGCTACATACATACTGATAAAGTAGAATTTCAGTCAAAGTTAGAATAAAGAAGCTCATTATAATTCTAATAAAAGACTAATTATAGTGGTATATTATTTGTATTCTAATAAATAAAGCTTGCCTAAAGACCAGAGAATGAACCAGTCATACTATGTCAGCCATACAGGCCAGGGAGTGGTGGCACACACCTTTAATCCCAGGACTCAAGATACAGAGGCAAATGGATCTCCCTGAGTTCAAAGTCACCCTGAGCTACACAAGACTGAATCTGTCTGAAACAGAAACAGAGCTCACACAAAGGTGATCCCAGCACTTAGGATCCCACGCCTTTTACCCCAGCACTAGGGAGGTGGAGACAGGAGCGAAATGGCTGGGCGGAGAGAAGAATATAAAGGGGAAGAAACAAGAACTCAGTGGAGTGTAGAGTCTGAGGATTCACTGAGACTGGATCTTGCCCTTTCAGTCTGAAGATTTGGTAGAGGTAAAAGGTCTCTCTAGTGAGCCAGGTGTGGCAGTGGCGAATGCCTTTGATCTCAGCACTGGGGAAGCAGAGGCAGGTGAAATTACTGAGTTCGAGGCCAGGAGAGTCTACAGAAGGAGGTCAAGGACAGTCAGGAGTATACAGAGAAAGCCTGTCTTGAAAAAAACCTAAACAAACAAAAAAGCAAATAAGAAAAAGGTCTCTCTAGTGCTTTGCTTTTCTGATCTTCAGCTTGAACCCCAGTATCTATCTCTGAGTTTTTATTACTCGTGCTACATCCAAGAATTATATATCCATTTTCATTCTCCTTGTAGAATTATTGGGGAATACATTACACATTTCGTTTGAGCAACTCAACTAATTGAATAAAGAAGCATTTGGGCAGGTAGTGAGAAGTGAAAGCAAATGAGGATGTAGCTCAGTTATTTGCCTAGAATAAACAAGGCCAAGGGTTTGACCCCAACACCACAAAACCAGGTGTGGAGGTGTATATTTATAATCTTAACAATAAGTGGAGGCAGGAAACCAGAAGTTTAAACTCATTCTCAACTATATATAGAAAAAAAACCTCATCTTTAATATGGATTGTTAGGAATAATTCCTAAGACGAGCCTTTTCGCTGACACAAATAATCCCAATCAGACCAAATTAAAAGATATCCAGGTTTAATTGGACACCTGTGCTCTCGGGTGGCCCTGAGGGGAAAATGAAAAACCCAACAAGACCACGAGAGGAAGAGGTGTAGTTTAAATAGCCTGTGGGAGTGTCTTGACCTTTCCTGGGCAGCAGTCAAGGTTTGGCGGGCTTCCTTGACCCTCCTAGGGGAGGTGGGCTTTCAAAGATTGATGCCAGGAGCTGGGATTACATGAATTAGTAAACATCTTTAAAAAAAAAATTATAAAATGTTTCTACAAGAATATATGGACATGCACCATGTATGTATGTGTCTTGTGCCTAAGAAGGTCAATTAAAGGTATTAGATCCCTACTGGAGTTGCCAACAGTTGGGTCACTATGTAGGTGCTGAGAACTGAAACTGGGTCCTCTGCAAGAGCAGTCAGCGCTCTTAACCACTGAGTCATCTTTCCAGCCCTATAAACTAACATCATAAAGCATAATAGCCACAGAGAAAGTAAAATGATACAAAACTAATCCCTCACAAATATTATTTTGTACCTATGGTATGCTATATGCCAACCTTTCTTCAGGGACAAACAAAAAGTTCTTTTAAGTACCAATTTA
Organism: Ellobius talpinus; assembly: GCA_001685095.1. NCBI lineage: Eukaryota > Metazoa > Chordata > Mammalia > Rodentia > Cricetidae > Ellobius > Ellobius talpinus. Next base: position 44,195 of record LOJH01001180.1, read on the forward strand.
GGTAATTTCTGAGTCTCTGATGTGGGTTAAATTATGACAAAGCTCAAATCATAAAGTCTATAACCCAGGTATCTAAGGGTCACTGAAAAAATAATCAATTAATATGAAGTCTCTTAGACTGGGGTGGTTCTCTTCTAATACAATTTATATGACTGGTACCTTCAACTACAAAGAAAGTTGAACACAAAAACACAGAAAAAATGCCACATGAAGGCAAAGCCATGAATGAAAAAGATACCTCCTCAGAGCTGCCAGCATGCGTCAGAGAAGAAACCAGGTGTGCGCACCCCTCCTCACAATACTACTACACAGAGAAAGCTGTCTGCTGGGACCTTCCCCTAGGGTTTCTGTTCTCCAACTGTGGAGTAACACACTTCAGTTGGTAAAGCATCCAGCTATGTATGGTTCTGTTTTAACAGCAGACCCAGCAAGAACTAACAGCAGACACCTTTTACTTCTTAAATAGGATGCAAATGTATTTTGTGGTCAGCTTCAAATACATGAAAATTGTAATACATAATCAAAAAATAAATTATACAACGAAACATGAGTTACAGAGTTAGCCTTGGCGTACAAACCTGCAGCTCGGTAAGAACTGCTTTATGCCTTTTGTTGCATTCTATCTTTTCCACTCGGGTTTTCAACTCTGCCAAAGTCTTATCAAACACAGCACATTGGAGAGCACACAATTTTTCTTCAAGTAACCACTGTATGACCTTAAAAAAAAATTCCTTTGTTACAAAAGGGCAATTCAACAACAACAAAAAACCAGTAAATACTAAGAAATAACAACAATAGGAGCTTATTTAATGAATAAAACAGGGTTAACTAATTTAAAGAATAAAATTCCAAACTCAATGCTACCTACTGCCATTCACCACTATGCCAAAAACACAAGTCCAAACTAAGGATAACACTTCCAGAGTGGAATTCTGAAAATAATTTGAAGCTTTTTAGTATTTTCTCCTTATCATCCTTATTATCCTGAACCCACTTGAACAAAATTTGTTAAAAAGAAAAGCTTCAAAATTTTTCTAATCTATTAATGACTGGCAATTTTGTGAGATGCAGTGAAAATGTCACTGGAGTATAAGACTTGATAAAATATAACAAATATTTATCCAAAATTCAACCACTGTTTCATGTGAACCACAAAATAACAGGATACTGGCATATCTATATGCCACACCTTAGAAATATGGTCTAGAGATGGAAATCCTCAACCTACAGGTGCTCATAAGCCCTTCACAATTTGAACAGTGCTGAATGCATTATTATCAATAGGCACAAGAAAAGGAAACTAGGCAGTAAGAGCATTTTTATAACTTCATTTTTTAAAATTTTCTTTTTAAAAAAAGCATAGATGTTTGTACTATTTGTTCTTGTATCTTAGAAGAACTTCGGTTTATTAATTTATGACTAAATACATAAGACCCTAAAAACAACCAGACTTGGTGACTTACACCCGCAAGTGAAGGCAGGACGACACCTGCAAGGTTAAAGTCAACCTGGGCTAGAGCCTACACTATTATGAACAAATGTCTTATGGAGGAAGGAGGAGATCTGAGTTTCATGGCTCTCTATAAAAGGTATTTTAAACAGATGTTGATGTGGATATGTGTGATGTTCATGCATGTGAAGATACGTGTGCCCATGGACCACAGAGGACAACATCAGGTATTTTCCATGATCACTCTGCACCTTGTTTTGAGTCAGGGCCTCATATTGGTTGAGCTAGAGTTCACCAACTACCTAGACTGGCTGGTCATTGAAAATCAGGAGTCTCTGGCTTCAGCTTCCCAGTGCACTAGCTAGAATAGTTTTATACATGGACACCACCGTGACTGACTTTTCATAATAGTGTAGCAGATGAGAACTCTGGTTTTCATGCTTGGAAAGTATTTACCCTGAGAGGTCTTTCCTTTCTCATACTAGGAAAAATATTGTAAATAATTAAAATAATTAATTTGCAATAGCTGTATGCTAGCATAACAGACATAGAGGAAAATTGCTGAAAAATCTTTACTCTGAACATTCCTTTTCCTAGTGCATCTAAAGCCTTGTCTCTATCATCTTTATAGTAACATAAAAAGGTTTTAGAAAGTACCAACTTATACTAAGATTATTATAGTATTAAAGTCTACTATAAAGATTTAAAATAAAAAAAGCTTGTTTCTTCTGCATTGTAAAATAATGGTCAATATAGGAAGAAAAAGAAAAGCTCAAAAACTATCCAGTTTTACCATAAAACAAAGAGAAAAATATCTCCCTTTTATCTTTAATAATCACTACCACTTTTTTAAATAAAAATACTGTAACAAATAGAGTCAGAGGAAATTTAAAATGAAGTCAATAAAAAGAATCACAGATTTCATAGCTTGTCATTGACTTCAAGTTCTGACTGGCTAAATTCTGACTAAGTAATAAACAGAATAATAGGACTGTGCTAGAAACCTTGATGTGTATGGACAGTGACACTCTGGTACATTGAAATATAAAGGGTAGCACCTTCTGAAGCTTCTGGTTAATGTCTCCTTTGGCTGTAATCTTTACTTGAAACTCTGCCTCATATTCTTCTTCCATATAGCGCCGACGTTTGGACTGCACATTGTCCATGTCTTCTGATTTAGAACGTTTTCGTCTGGAAAATTCATCTGAGAAAAACAACAAAACCCCTGCACGCATCAGTCCGTTGTTTTAGTTACAACACTCAAGAGCCCAGTGAGTCAGCAGATGAAGCTCTCCGTCAGTCACCATCTGACTGCTCTTAAGAGCTCGGCAGGCACACACCGCAGCGCTAAGCTTTAGCTTTACAGCTGAGGTCTTGTCCACTACGCCAAAGAGAACCTGCCCACTGCTCAGCAGTGCACTCTGAAACCAGGGAGCGTACTTCCCTTGAGATCCTCACACAGACCAAGAATGCCTTGTCCTGCAGATGACAGGAACCGGCCCCTAATCTTCCTTTTACTGAATTTCATAGCTCATATGAATGCATTACCACATAAACTGATCATCCTACATCACAGTCTTCTAGAATCTCTATATATTCTGAATTACTTAGTTTTTCCTTGTGGAAGCAGGTGCATGGCAATCATAGTGACTGAGCCACTCTCCAGTCATTCAACCCTGAGCAGAGACTCAGACATGAACTCTTAACATTTCCTAAGAGTTCAGATACACAGACAGTGAAATGAATGTCACAGAAATACAACTGGCGCAGAATAGACATTCAATTAAAAAATTATTACAAATGTTAACATCCATGAAATCATGAGAAAAATTTAATTGGTTTTTCAGCATTTAAAAAATTGAAATACTAATATTCCACACCTTTTAGGGCCTTACCAATGTCACTCCATAAATGAAACCTATTTTCTTTGATATGTAAAATAATGTTCAAGATGAGGGGTAGAAAGAAACTCAGAAACTATCCATTCCATTTTATCTTAGTTGTAGATAAAGAACTATATCTGCATCTATCTATGCACTTTTTACTATAGACACAATAAACCAAAGATGCCACCGGCTTCTAGCTGCCCAGTCCTTTTCTGTCTACTGCTTCAGTTCTACATCCCTTCCTTTTGAATCTGCGCTGTTAGGAACCTATTAACTCTCACTACAGCAAGACAAATCCTCCCTCTCCGAGCTTAAAAACAGTTTAAGACCCCTGGTGCCTCAAAGTAAAGACTAAATCCTGTGTGGAACGATTAACATAAACACACTGAAATATTAAATGATGCATCCAAAGATCCTTGAACTGTCATTGCAACATCAGGGAATTGAGGCTTAAATCAAAAAAAGCTGTGGCCATCTCTGGAGCAGAGAGGGCAGGCCATCACGGCTAAGGCCAACCTAGAGGCAGGCGCGGGTGTGTGCGCGTACTTCTCACAGGTGGCCGCTCCTCATCCGGCACTCGCTCCTCCTCCTCCTCAGCTTTGCTGTCCTTCTCATTACTTTCTGCTTCTGTCAGGACAAATGGAGAGAAGGGAACTTTACTGATTTCGGCAAAAGTTAGTAACAGCTCATTAATTTACATTTTTGGTCACCATTCAGCTACCAAACAAACTTTTACAAAATTAAAGTTATAGGAAATATAGAGAATGAGAGCACAAACTGAAAAGTTAAAGACTAAGTTTACATTCAAATTGTGTTTAGCCTTAATAAGTGCAATATAAAAAATTATAGATTTTAAAGTCAACAATTTAACTTCTTCATTTTCTATCACCAGTAACAACTATTATAAAGCATTCCTATTTCTTTGCTTTCAATTACTAAAACTAAACCAGAGTGGTTCAGAGGTGAAAGCACTTGCCAGTAGGCCTGACAACCAATTCCCAGGTCTCACGTGACAGGAGGAGAGAAATGACTCCAAGTTATCCTCGAACCTCCTGCCCCTTCCCAGCCACCACCCACACACTCTGTTACCTTACATAAATAAATAAATGTAAAATAAGGAAAGCAGTAGTTAAGACAATTACCAAAATAATGATATTATTAAAATACTTGTAAATTCTTTTTCTGTTTGATTTGGGGGGGGAGATTTTTGGTTTTGGGGGGTTTTTTGTTATGTTGTTTTTTTGTGTGTGTGTTTTGTTTTTTGATTTTCGAGACAAGGTTTCTCTATGTAGCTTTGGAGTATGTCCTGGAACTCACTCTGTAGACCAAGATGGCCTCGAACTCACAAAGATCCACCTGCCTCTGCCTCCCGAGTTCTGAAATTAAAGGCTTGAGCTACTACCCACCCAGCCATACTTGTAAATCCTAAACAACTCATACATCTCCTGCAATGACCACTTTTCAGATCTGCCCACTAGACTCATGGCACTTGAGACACACACAGAGTCTTAGAGTCTTAGATTACAAGGATCAGAGTGATTGCTAGTTTACACTGTGTCACAGAACCAACTCTGTTGAAAAATGTTCATATATTCTTACCAGGAAGTAGAGCCCATATTTCTTTTTGTTCAAACATTCTAAGGATTGAGCAAACTGCCCTTTGGGAAAGATTTGAGATTTAGAGAAGCCTGTGTGTGTGTGTGTGTGTGTGTGTGTGTATTGTGCTGGGAAGATTTAGAAAGTGCATGTGCATGTGTGTATGTGTAGGTAACTACAGAGCCAGAAACAAGTGCTGAATCTACAGAGCTGGTAGCTGTGAGCTACCATGTGGGTGCTTGGAGCCCAACTTTGGTCCTCTGCTAGAGTAGCAAATGAATATTCAGTGTTCTCTCTAGCCCCAAGGAAACCTCTTTCAACACAAAATGATCTTCAAAGGCCCTTGTTCAAAAACAACTTATGTATCATTTCGGGCAGTGTCAGGGATTTCTAAAGCCCATCCAAACACAAAGCTTCCTAGTTCACCTGTACTTATAGAAGCTATCCTTAGGCATGGTGAGCTTGTACTGATACCTCTGGTCTTCAAGTACAGGCTTCTCATCAAGTTGCTAAGTTTTCAGTTCTATCTTCCATGAAACTGGCTGTCTGTCAACACAGACAGTAAAATTACTAAAGGTGGGTAACCAGAGCTTATAGTTTTGGTAACCCCAAAACCTTTGAGAAAGAGCTCAAATAAAGCATTTCCTATTATCCTGACATTACCTTGGTAGGTTACTTTGCCTTTAATAACCAAAGAGTATACAACCTGACACAAGCACTCACTGCTGCCCTGTGCAGAATAACAATACTGTATGCGACATGTAAACAGGTTTGCCTCTGTCCCAGCTAAACTGTGGGCCATAGGCCATAGTCTGCCAACCCCTTGCCTTGGATTGAATCCATAACTATATTTCAAGTTAAAGTACTACAGGCTACTTGAAAACAATATACCCATTAGAAAAAAAAATAGAGAAATTAACAGGTAATTCATATATAATACAAAGGGTCAATAAACAGAAAATTTTCAATCCTGCAAAACACATCAGGAGAATGTATCCTACAAAAAAATCTAACTTTATCCAGATTTTTTCAAAGCTTTACACTAATACAAGGGTACCAATACTATCTTCCACATCATTGGTTGTCAACTTGTGGGTTGTGACCACTCTGGGGGGATTGGATAACCTTTCACGGGGGTTGCCTAAGGTCATCAGAAACCACAGAGGTTTACACTATTGTTCATAAAAGAAGCAAAATTACAGCTGTGAAGCAACAATGAAAATAACTTGATGGCTGAGGTCACAACATGAGGAGCTGTGTTAAGGGGCCACAGCCCTAGGAAGATTGAGAAGCACTGGTCCACCTCATGTTTGAGAATAGCCAGGGTGGGGCTTTAGCAAGGTGGAAACTCAAACCCAGGTAGGCTGGAAACTTACTAGGAGGAGAAACAAGGTGCTAGTTCTGTAAATGTGGCTGGAGGTCTAGCTCTCAAAATGAGCAGAGATGGAGAAACAGCTAAAAACTTTCCACGATGGAAGGCATGCTGAAGTAAAACAAGGCAAGACAGAATACCTCCACAATGTCTGAACTTTCCCAGAAAAAGAAATACTAATCCAGTCTCCTTAGGCTATGATTTTAATTATCGACAAAGTAGTATTTAGCCACATGCAACAAACAGCTTGTTTCCAGATGTACTAGGACACATTAGTTCTTCTATTTTTATAAAAGGACTATTTTTTAAACTGTCTTATTAATAGTTTAAGATGGGGACTCATGTAGCATAGGCTAGCCTCAAACTACTTATGTAGCCAAGGTTAATTCCTGGGCCCTCCATCTTCCCTTGTGCCACCACACTTAGCTGCATTTCTGTAATGTTATTCAAGGATCACTGATATCAACGTTAAATGGGCAGGTTCTAGTAAACAGTTCATTAAAGCAAATAAAATCCATAATCAGCTAACCTGGAGAGCTCGGCTTATTTTGTGATATAACCCCGGGCTCATCTTTTCCACATGAAATGTCCTCTTCATCAGAGAGGACCAAAAAGGCTTCTTTTGGCAAATTCTCAGTACTTTCTTGTTTTGATGGTGAGCCAAAAGAACCCTCCATTTTCTCTTCCAAATCTTGATTTGTCTCAGCTGGAAGGAGAGAAGTCTTTGAAAAGCTAGCAACTTCATCCTCCGCAGGTGCAAGCTTTTCCAGAATAGGAATGATCTCGTCTGTTTCCATGGAGTTCGTGGTGTCTAAGGCAGTCTCCTTCTTGTCTTCTACGGCACTGTCACTGACAGCTTCCTCAGCTTCCGCAGGACTTTTGTGCTCATCCTTCTCACTTTGGTCAACTTCCATACTACTGGAGATGGCCTCTTCTCCGAGAGCAAGCGCGGCAATGGGCTCTTCCTCTACCTTCTTCGTATTTTCTGGAGGTAGATCACAACAAATAATTGCACTGTGTGTTTCTAGAGTTTCTTCCTTCTCACCAACATTACTGTTAGTTTTATCTTCCTCATCAAATGAGTCTTTACTTTGAATTTGGTCTACGTTTTCACTGTCTTCATTTTTTTCTGAACAATCATCATTGTTATTGCTACTCTGCTCTGTCTTGTCAGTTTCAGGACTCGGTTCACAAACTGGCACAGAACTTGGTTTAAAAGTATCAGTGGCTGATTCGGCAGCCAGCTCACCAGGAGCCAGCTCACCAGAAGCCAGTCTGCTACAGGCAGGACCACCAGAGGACTCATCACTAGAAGGCAGATCATCAGAAGGCAAATCACCAGAGCGGGTACAATCATCAGAAGATGGCTCCCCAGGGGTCAAGTCACAAGACGCCACTTCACCAGCAACCGCTTCATCTGTAACTGGTTCACCTGAAACTGCTTCATCCAACAGCGGCTCACCAGAGGTGGAACCACCAGAGGCAAGCTCATCAGAGGCAGGCTCTTCAGAAGCAGTATCTGCAGAAGTGGGATCACTAAGGGTGAGATCACGGGAGGAGGGATCACTAGAAGGGGACTCCTCACAGGGAGAGCCATCAG
>LOJH01001181.1:0-26201 GCA_001685095.1 Ellobius talpinus
GGAAGAGGAAGTGGAAGAGAAAGGAATGGGAAGATTAAGAGTAAGAGGAGGAAGGAAGGAAGGAGAAGAAGAGAGAAAGAGAAAGAAAGGAAAAGAAAAGAAAAAGAAGTGTTAGGATACTACAGGCCTGAATAGACTTCATCCCTCAGCACTGAGGCAGGTTAATCCGTACACCTCAGATCATACATCCTCCTCTTTGGTTCAGAGCCTTCATTGACTCCTGCATCCTCCTAAAGAACCACCCCAGTCCTAAGATTTTGCTTGCAAGCCCCTTGTTCCATTGTCCAAAGTGGATAACAATATGAAGAATAGAGTTTTGCAGATGGTTTCGGAAGCCACAAAGTCAAGGGGTACAGGGCTGGCACAGCGCCTCGGGGGTTCTTGTTGCAGGGTAATGGTAGTGAGGGTCACCTGTTAATGACAGCTGTCTTAGCACACATGGTGGCGCACGCCTTTAGTCCCAGCACTCAGGAAGCAGAGGCAGGCAGATCCCTGCGAGTTCAAGGCCAGCCTGATTTACATAGTGAACTTTTAGGACAGTCAGGGCTACAGAGTGAGACTTTGTCTCAGGTAGGTAGGTAGGTAGGTAGGTAGGTAGGTAGGTAGGTAGGTAGGTANACAGAGGTTTCTGTCCCACCCAGTTCCACAGCTGTTCAGTCCCAAAGAAACACACAGAGGCCTACATTAATTGTAAACTAGTTGGCCTATTAACTCAGGCTTCTTATTAACTAACTCTTACATCTTAAATTAACCCACATTCTGTGTTAGCCACGTGGCTTGGTACCTTTTCTCACTGTAACATCCTCATCTTGCTTCCTCTGCATCTGGGTGAAGACTGCAGACTGAGTCTTTCCTCTTCCCAGAATTCTCCTATTCTGGTTGCTCCACCTATACTTTCTGCCTGACTACTGACCAATCAGCATTATATTAAACCAGTACAAGTGACAAATCTTTACAGGGTACAAGACCACTGCCCCACAGTATAGATAGATAGACAGATAGAGAGATAGAGACAGCAATCTCATGATAACCCACCAGCCCCGTGGTGCTTGAATGGATTAATTCATTTATGAAGGCAGAGCCCCATGTGACCTCTCTGAGGTCCCATCTCCAGGTACACCAACCTGTGAATGTGAGGACATGTTCACACCATGGCAGGAGCCCTCTACTCAGGCCAACTCTCCAGCCTTCGTCTGACGCTTGTCCCAGACTGAACTCAAGGCCACTGTGTGCTCCTTCCAGCTTTGCTCTTCCCTTCTCCCTGGATTTCCTCCCCTCTGCAAGATTCAAGGGAGCCTGCCAGCTCCTCTGGGTCAGGAATGCAGGTCACAGTGGGGGCTGCCTTCCTGGCCAGGGGAGGAATTTGTGGAAATGGTTGAGTCACTGCAGGGGTCCTGCTCTGAGGAGGGCATGACAGACTGTAGCGGTAGGGTGTGTGAGATCAGTGTGTGGAGCTGCAGAGCCTGGGTGCTGCAGAAACGGAGTGGCCAGGGAACACCCTGCAGGGATCCTAGGGATGGGCTTGCGAGCTCTCAGAGCTATAGGCGCAGGGCAGGTCACCTAAGCCCTCAGACCCTCACGCCTGTAAGGTGTGGGTGACAAATAAGAGACACGGTGACCTAGTTTGCCTGGCACACCTCTGATAAACGTATGTCTCACTCTTAAATCTATTCAAACCCCCAACTCCACTCTCAGAACCAGCCCATTTTAACAATGGGGTATTATCTGACCCTAACAAAAATGACATCCTTGTGGCAACAAGGCTGAAGTGGGTGGATATTGTGTTAGAGGAAGTGAACGGGACGTGGAATAGAAAATGCACATGTTCTCGCCAAGTGGGAGCTGGGAAAGCTGATGTCACTGTAGTAGGTGAGACAATGGCCACCAGAACCTGGGATGGGTGAGGGAAAGGGTGGGGGGGAAGAAATGGTCTAATAGGGGTGAGGTGTGAGGAGACAGCACACAGAGGAGATGCTGAACGTCCCCAACACAGAGGATGTATGTCCAAGGTGATGGACACTCCAGGGGCTTGATGATAGCCTCACACATTGTGTTCCCGTTCTGAAAGCTCACGTGTGGGCAGAGGGGACTGCTAGAGAAGTAGCAGGGAAGAGACTGAATTTGGTTCCTGCACACAATTGGGTGGCTCGCAACTGTCTATAACTCCAACTCCCTGGGATGATGCCCTCTTCTGGCCTTCATAAAACCTGAGTGCACACACACACACATACACAAAACCCATACCATGCTCACTCACAAATATGTTGTTTTTTATATATTAATTAAATCACTGTTTTCAAGCCCCTATTTGACAGTCATATGATCTCCATTCTGACAACAGTAATCCCTGCACGCAGGTGTTCCAAGGATCCAGTGCATGTCCCAGCTGTTACAATAGTGCCTTGTGTGAACTAGGATTATCTTTTACGTCTGGACTCAGCATAGAGAAGCCCACAGACTACACCTGGCTCCCAGGGAGAAGGGCTTGAGGATGGAGCTAGAAAAGCAAGCCCTGTGTGGTGCTATATGCCAGCAGCCCCAGTCTGGAGGCGAATAGGAGGGCTATAACTGTCCAAGGCTAGTCCAACCACAAGCAACTTCTCCAGGTCCATAGCAGACACTGTGGTCCTGAGCCTCACACATGGAAATGTCCTGTTTCCTCTAACCACAGCATAGTGCACCATCATCCCTTTTCACCTGGGGACAGAGCCTGATGATGTCCAAAGGAAGTGCCAGCTTCCCCTGGCAATGCCATCACCAATATTGAGCCTCAATTCAGGCTTCAAGCCCCATGCTTTATGAAGTGAGACCACTTGGAGTAGACGGGACACTAACTTCTGATACCTTAGCGGCTTCCAGCCACTTGCCCAGGATGACAGTCCCACCATGTGATACCTGTGTCCTCTTGGACTCCACAGTCCAGTCTCCCACATCGCTTCCAATCTCCTGGTTTCAGCTTCTACAGTGTTTTCTTTGAGGTCAGGGGTTTGAGGGGACAGACAACAAAAGAAAACCCTCAATGACTGCCTCGGCAGAATCCAACCTCAGCAATGTGCCCCATGTCCTCTTGTCCCTGGTTGTGGGTTTGGTAAGTTCTTTTGGGAAATTTCAATAGCCACGGACCTCCCCTAACTCCCAGGGATCCTGCCGAGGAGCAGCCCTGGCGTGGGAAGCATTCAGGCTGGAGCAGTCTGGGAAAGAATGGGAGTGAGTGGGCAGAGGTGAGCAGCAGGCATAGGCCACAGGGCCAGCCCCTTCAGCCAGCCCAAGATGCGGCTATTGAGCAAGAGCTGAGCGTGGTTAGCATGACATGGGAGGACACTCTATGTTCCCATGACTTTGAGCAAAGATGATTAGGGCCAAGTTGAGGGCATTCCAGTGTGCTTTTTCTTGCTTTGATAAACATCTGTGGCCAAAAGCAACTTGGAGAGGAAAGGGTTTATTTGGTTTATAGCTTACAGTTCATTATGGAGGGAAGTCAAGGCAGAAACTCAAGCAGGAACCTGGAGGCAGGAGCTGATGCAGAAGCCATAGAGGAGTCCTATTCCTGGCTTGCACTTCATGGCTCACTTAGCCATGAAGCACCCAGGACCACCACTCCAGAGATGGCACTGCCCACAGTGGGTGGGGCCCTCCCACATCAATCTACCCTCCCACATCAATCATTAATTAAGAAAATTCCCAATGGGCTTGTCCAAGGCTAATCTGAGAGAGGTATGTTTTAACTGAAGTTCTTTCTTCCCGGGTGGACCCTAACTTGTGTCACTTAGACAAAATTAACCAGCACGTGGGGGTGGGGTCTCAACAATTGCTTGTCTACAGAATGGAGGATAAGGTGACCCCAGGCTAAGAAGATGGTTCAATAAGTAAAGATGCTCGCTGCTAAGCCTGGTGACCTGAGTTTGATTCCCATAGCCCACACGGTAGGGAAGAGTCAGCTATGACCTCCACACATGCACCATGGCACACATGCCTCCCTCCACTCACACATAAACGAAGAAGTATTTTTACAGAAACATTAGGCGTGCCCATGCTCCTTGGAAGATGTACATATGATCCAAGAAGCATGGATCAGCTCCTAGGAGTAACCATATAGGTCATTGTGCTAATTCTATGGATGAGGAAACCAAGGCCCTGGAGACCCAAGTTGTTAAGTTATCATGGCTGTGAGGCGACAGAGCTGGGCCAGATACCACTGAGTATTCAAGAGTGTAACTGGACACGGTGGCTCACATTTTTAATCCCAGCACTCAGGAGGCAGAATTAGGTGGATCTCTGAGTTAAGGCCAGCTTGGTCTACACAGAGAAACCTTGTCTCAAAAAAGACAATACAAAATAGACAGAGAGAGAACGATAATGTATGTGTGGAGTGTGTGTGTGTGTGTGTGTGTGTGTCTATGGGGCTGGGGAGAAAACTCAGGGGTAAAAATGCTCACCTTATAAACTTGAAGACCTGACCAAGTTCAATCACCAGCATCCACAAACAAACCTAGGTGTGTGTCGGGGGTCACATTTACAATCCTGGTGCGGAGAAGATGGGGACAGGAGCCTCCTTGAGGTCACCAGGCAGGCCATCTAGTCTAAGTGCTAAGTTCCAGGCACTTTGTCTCAGTGAAGGAAGGTGATATTTTGATGGCAAGGTTGTCCTCTGGTCTCTGCATACACGTGCACACAGACGTGGACACACATGTTTTCAAAAGTGTGCCACGTGATTCACAATAGTCAAGATATAGACCGCGCCTAGGTGCTCATCAATCTAAGGTGTGTTGTGTAGACATAGGGAGGTGTGTTCAGCCTTAAAGATGAGGGAAGTGTGTCAAACACAGGGAAGGGATAGAACTGGAGATCATCATGGTAGATGAAATAAGCCAATTCCAGGAAGATAAGAATTGGGTGTTTTCTCCTATGTAAAAGTTTTGAGGGTGGCAGGAAATAGCAGTGACGTGAGAGGGAGACTGGGGAAAGGAGGGGGTAAGAGCAACGCCGGTGGGGTAGCATCTGCTCTTCAAGTTCCTTTTACTGGGTGTGGGCTGCCGCCAATCCTCAACCACGGAACCTTGGACAAGTCACTGAACCTAAGGCTTCAAGTCCCTTATCTGTCAGCCAAGGCCAAGAACTGTCCTATCTGAGAACTGCCACCCAAAAGCAACATTCCAGGGCACTCTGTTCCCCTTCCAACCCCAGAGCAGGCACAGAGTGGCCTGGCCTCCCCCTGCGGCGCTCGCACCTCCCATGGGCTGCCAGGAGTCAGCCTTTGGCTGGGGAGTGGGGGCAAGGGAAGCAGCGGCAGAATGAGTCTCTGTGGAGAATTCTGGGTAAAAAGAGAATGGATGATTGTCCTCCCTGGCTCCATCCTCGGCTGCTGCACCTAGTGCTGGGCTCTGGGTACTGGGGTGAGCTGCTTCTGCTGCTCTGCCTTCTTCTTGTCTGTATCTCGATCTTTAAAATGGCCCTGTCCCGTGGGACTGTTGTGAGCCAAATGTTGCAATTAGAAAGGCGTCCAAAGCTGGTCTCGGTGTTACTGTCCGTGACTGTGACCGACCCGTCCTGACCAGAGGAATGCCTCCCTGCAGTAACCCTGCTCAGGGACTGAGTGTCTGTATTTTAGCTGCTCCAGATCAGACCCTGTGGACACCCTGGGAGCCTTCGTACTCTTGGTGAAACAAGACAACCCTGAACCTCCCAGAAAAGTGGGTTATTTCCTGATTAAAATGATTCCCATTTAACCACAGTTAGGGGCGCAACAGCCAAGGTTTTCATCCACTAGACTTCTGTTTCCTGTCTCCACATTCCACCGAGGGCAGATTGTCACAAGGCATCAGATGGCCTGACCATCGCTTCCCTGTTTGCACGCCACCCAAGAGATGCCCTGGGGAAGAAGTTGTGTTCCGAGCTGTGACTCTGCCCCTCCAGGCTGACACCAAGACCTGTTTCTCACCCCCTTTGTTGCCACTCCCAGCCCCCTGCTCCTCTCTGCTGGCACCTGTGGCCGATGTCAGTGCCATCCTCTCCCACTGAGGGCTCATGTGTGAAACCAGCTAGGGTGGGCTGGCAATCAGATTCCTCTCCCTGTCCGGAACCCCAAAGCAACAGTTTGGGAGCACTGAGGAACCTTTTGCCTACCTCTGATTTCAATGAGCATCGGTGAGTCTGTTCTGCAAGACTCAGAGCTTTTCTGGGTACAGACCAGATGTGGGGAATGATGGCCATGTCTAGGGATCTTCTCTAGAGCTTCTATGCAGGAGACTGTGCTCTCTGGGCCTGTCAGCACTGTCCACTCAAGGGACAAGTGGGGGAAGGGGAGCCCTACATACTCTAGAGTGCAAAGAGATGGACTAACAGAAGAGCCCATGTATCCAAATCTCGGGTACCCACCATGGAGTTGATACTCCACTTGGAGCAGAAATGAGGACCCAGAGAAATCCTTGATGCCCTTTTTAACCTCTCAAGATCTTAAGGGGTTTTACAACATCCTGGTGGCTCCATGGAACATTCTAAAAACTGTAGACAGAAGTTTCTGTCTCACCTGGTCCCACAGCTGTTCAGTCCCCCCAAAAAATACACAGAGGTTTATATTAATTATAAACTGTTTGGCCTATTAGCTCAGGCTTATTACTAACTACAACTTAAATTAACCCATGGATTCTTGTCTGTGTTTAACCACGTGGCTTGGTACCTTTTCTCAGTGAGGCATTCTCATTTTGCTTCCTCTGTGTCTGGCTTGTGACAACAGACTGAGCCTTTCCTCTTCCCAGAATTCTCCTAGTCCAGTTGCCCCATCCATGCTTCCTGCCTGGCTACAGACCAATCAGTGTTTTATTAAACCAACTTGAGTGACAAATCTTTACAGTGTTCAAGAGCATTCTCCCCACAGCAAGAAACTTCTAGCAGTGGGCCATGCCTGAGGCCCACTTGTATGCTGATGGAACTAAGTTCCCAGAAGATCTGAGCTCCAAACCAGGACTCTTGACTCTGTTAGCAAGTCACTTGAACTTCTTTGCCTCCTAAATGCCTGTCTGAAAGGAATTGTGTGAATGAGCTTGGGAATCAGGATGTGGAGGATTAGAGCTATTTATTTGCATGTCCTGTGTCATCTCAGCTCAGTTATTTGAGGACTTAATAGCCACACTGTCTGTCATAACCTCTGCCTCAAACACTCCACAGCCAGAGCGTGGTGCAAGCCTAGCGGTCCTGGCCGCTAGGCTAGGCAGGCTGAGGCAGGAGGATACCTTGAACCCAGAAGTTCAAGGCCAGACTGGGAAACACAGTTAAGATCCCGTCTCACAAAACACCGTTGCCTTCTAGAGGATGGTAGTGGGGAGGCTGTGGGCTCTGCCGCTGGGCCGGGTGACTCTAGGTCAGTTCCTAGCCTGCTGGCTCTCACGGGTCTCTCTCGATTTCTAGGTGAGCCAAGAGAAGAGCAACTGCTCTTTCCAGAGGAACCCGACCCCGTGCATCATCCCTCAAGAACAAGAAAATATCTTCCACACCATATTTGCTTTTTTCACCAAATCTGGAAGGAAAGTGTTGGTAAGAAGTTGCTCAGTGACTGGGACCGTGAGGGTGGGCTTCACAAGAAAAGCACTTCAGAGACGGTAGGCAGTCTTCTGCTTGGTGTTTCTTATTTCTCAAATCTGGTTTTCATCAGCTGACTTCAAAAAGACTCAAGGGCTGTGATCAAATCCTAGTTCTTAGTCCAGGGTTTAAATCAAGACGTTAAATGGAAACCTTTACAGCCCACCAAGCAGGATGCAAATGATTTCTCCTCCTAGAAGGAGTCTGCAAAAATGTCATAGTTCTTCACAACACCCTGGGGAAACCTCCTAGCAATGTCTATTTAAAATTAAACATATGTATTCTGCAAACCAGAAAAATACATCATTTCTGGGTCTGTCTCCAAGAAGTGAAAGCATATGCTATTGAAATGAATGGGAATATTTGAAGCAATTGTATAGTAGCTAAAATCAGAACAATTCAATATGAGTAAACAGTTATGTATATTCATACTCAGGAATATTATAGAACAATGAAAAGGAAAATGTAAGTACTCATGTTCCATACACTATATAATGAAAGTAAGTCTCACAGAAATTACAGTAAATGAAACAAGTCAAGAATGAAGGAACATTCTGGAATATTTTGTGTATAAGAAGTTAAGAATTAAGGAAGGTGACAAAAATGTTCTGTAGCATGATGGGGTGGTTTTTGTGGTGAAAACATGCATAAAATATAAGAACACGTTCTTTTTACCACTTTACCTCCTTAGTGCTTTTCCAAAGCCCCCTTTCTCATATCCTGATTATATTTCTCTAGTTCTTTACTTCCACCTAAGCACACCCCACCCTCACTTATACACATCCCCCACCCCCTCAGAGAAGCCTATTTGAGATCAGGTTGATAACTGTTAGATATCAGATTGATAACCTTTTGATATCAGGTTGATAGCCGTTTGATATCAGGTTGATAACTGAGATCAAGTTGATAACTGTTTGAGATCAGATTGATAACCATTTGAGATCAGGTTGATAACTGTTTGATATCAAGTTGATAACCGTTTGATATCAGGTTGATAACTGTTTGATATCAGGTTGATAACCATTTGATATCAGGTTTGTATTCTCTTTTTTAACTTGCACACCATCTCAGTTTTGTTTCTTCTTGCTATGACAATATACCCTGACCGAAGCAATTTAGGAGAAAAGGATTAATTTTAGCCCACAGTTCCCCGGGTACCGCCCATGCAGAAGTCACATGACACCTAGTCACCTGACATCCACAGCAAAGAAACAGTAAGGAAAGAATTAGCACATTTTCTCCTCTCTCGCACAGTTCAAGACACGCTGCCTAGGAAGGTGCCACCCACGGTGGCAGGTCCTCCACATCAATCCGCGTAGTGGAGACAGAACACCCTGATCTAGACAATCCCTCATTGAGACTGCCTTTGTAGGACTCTAGATTGGGTCAAGCTGACCATTGACACGCATGGCGAGGGTGGCCAAGGCCCTAGGGGACAGTTAATTAGATATAGTAACATCTGACTTACGCTGTGCACAACTCCAGGTCAGGCTGAAAATGTCCCCTGAAAGAGAAGCTTCATATACGTACATATACATGCATACATATACATGCTTATAAAGAGAGAAGCTTCACATGGGTTTATACATACATACATATACATCCTTATAAAGGTACACTTCAAAACACGAAAGGGAAATCTCACCTTGATCACTGAGAATAAACTTTCCCTTGGCAGTTTATGTGTCCCCCTGAGGTGTCATAGGCTCTTTTGTTCTTTAAGGCCCCACCAGAAACAGGCAGATAATGAGATGTGTTCTGCAGAATGTGCTCATGCAGAATTAACCATAGCTGCAAAGTATTCTTGTTCAAATTTCATGAAAGCATATCAGGATATGTGTTTCTTTTTGAGAAGAATTGATTCTCCTTGTGAAATACAACTTTTCAGTGGGATTAACCACGAAACCACTTCCTGCCTAGTCGTGGTCTCCCCCACAGACTAGTGAGCAGCACTCTAGTGCCCACAAGGTCAGAAATCCTTGTACTGCCCTCTGGCAGTTACAGAGCATATTGACATCTTTAGTTTTGGGGAGGGAGGGGTATGTTATAGTTGAGTTTTTGGTTTTTTATAAGCTATTCTTTATAGCAATACAATTTATATACTAAATAACAGTAATAGAATTGTGTGATATAGTTTCAAACAGAAGAAATCAGGGAGATAGTTGATGTTACACAACCCCTCCCTGCGTGCTGTATGTGTTTAAAAATCACTTTTTCATAAATGACTTTATGGGACATATGGAGTCAGTGACTGGACATGCCTAATTCCTGTTTTACTCTGTGTTTTGTAGCTGAGGGTGGAATCCTGGGTGGGGTCTGCCGTCAACCACTCCCCAGGCTCCACCTCTTCTGCTTGATTTCTTTATCCTGAAATCCCATGGTCGCCATTCCAGATGCTCTGCTCTGTAGATGGCTCTGGATTGTGTCCATCTCTTAATTCCATCTGGAAATTTTCTCCTCAGGACTGTGAGAAGCCAGGGAGTTCCTGTCTGACCGTGCATTGCAACCTTAGCACCCTCCCTAAAGAGGAGAGCCGCACGGCCAACCTGTCCGTGCTCCTGAACACAGAAATACTGAAGAAGGTGAGTCCCCTCGGCTCACCTATTGGGATTACCCAGAACCCCTGGGATCAGTTCCCCACATCACTCAGGCCTTTTCTGTCAAGAAATAGCAAGAACTGTTTTAGGCTGATGGGCCAGAATCATGAATGTTCAATCTCTTGACATTGTGACATATTATGATCACGTATGATATCAGGCTTGAGATGGTTCATTGACTTATGAAAACAGCAAACTCTCAATGTTTTAAATAAGTTGACTTTGTGTTGCGCTATCCATGTTCATAGCTACATTGGGGTGCATGTGGCACAGATACACATGCTAACTGAGTCATTTACAAGCATTCAACTCTTACCGGCAGCCCTAGATGATATTCAAATGCAAGGCATGGCTATGTTTCTAATAAAACTTTATTGACACAAACAAACAGAAGGCCAGATTTGACCCATGAAACCTAGTTTGCCTGATTGCTTGTTCAAACAATCCCTCAAAGATGTTGGACTTGTGAGCCACAGATCACTTTGCTACTGTGAACTTATCAAATATGGTTCCAAATCCCTGTCAGCAAATCAGCGGCCCTTAATAGAGGTTTACTGTGATTTATTTTAAGATAAGAGCTTGCTGAGTATGATCGGCTTTATGCCACAGAATGCTATGGAAATAATTGGGTATAAAGGTAAAATGCACGTGTTAGCCTCAGAGTTCCTATTTATCTTTATTTGAAAAGATTAATTGTGCGTGATATGTTTAAAGCCATCCACAGGTGAGTACAGCTGACATCATGGTCAGCTTTTAATTAGACCCAGCAGTGATGCCTGCCTGAGAAGATGCAGGCATCGGGGGATGGGGTTCAGCTTCGCTGTATGCTTTCCTACAGTCTCCACACAGAAACCATCTGGGCTCCCTAGTTTGGAAACTGGTTTGGAGAAGTTGGGCTCACACTCAGGGCTTCTCTGGTGTACCCACTTTCTATAGGACCACGTTAGAGGAAGCTAGGTGTGAGCTATGCTCTACCCTCCTCCTCTAAGGAGTTCCTGCCTTACATGGGTCCCTGGAATCTGTATATATGCCTGCCTATCTTAGCCAGTGCTGCTAACAGTTGTGTTTCCCGTGACACTCACTTGTCCCCAGAGCGATAGCACTGGCAGTGAAGACCACTCTGCCATCTCTTCTCTGTCTGTCCCATGGCTGCTGCTTGGCCTTCAGTCACAGGGGCTGAGCTTAACTGTGGTTATTCAGCATTTCTCTCTAGTGACCAGTGATGTACAGGCTATGACCTGTGCATGACCTCCAACACTCCCTCACAAAATTAATTAATTCATTAATTAAATATAAAATAAATAGAGGATACATGAAACCAAAATTACCAAACTATTAAATTGCTGGAAGGTTTTATGAAATAGAAATATTCTTTTGGATGACAATCCTCCCATATTTACCAAGGACCACATCCCAGTAACTGCTGTTGAATCAGCCAAACCAATGGAGCCCTAGGCAAGGGAGGTGACAGCTCTGGGAGGCTCGTTCTCCATCAGAAACTTAGGTCCAGAGTGCAGCCTGTGGCAAGACTGACTTGAGAGCCACGTGCCCCCCTCCTCCCCCCCACGCTGCCTCGGAGTCTGAAACAGTGTTTCGGGCTTGGACCTTAACACAGCGCCTTTACGAGGTTGACCAGATGGTCCCTGGGCCATTGGGTCTCCCTGTGGACTTGGGGTAACAAAGATCTTGTGGCTGGCCTTGGCCTAGAGTTGTGTTTATTTTCCTTTGACCTCGAAGTCTGACTCCAGACAAGGGAATTTGAGGTTTTATTGTTTTAACCTCAACTAGTTTTCATTTGAAATGTTGGGTGATTTTTTAAATCATCAGAGGATAGGATTTCTTTGGAAATGTCCCTAGAGCCTTCTTCACAGCCACCAGGGGCCTGCTGTATGCCAGCCCTTCATCTGTGTGGCCTTTAACCTAACCGTCATTATCATTGTTAATATCTAAGGTGGTGATAACGATGATTCATAATATAAAACACAGTACCAGAGGACGACTTTATGGCTCAGTGGGTAAAGGCACTTGCGGCCAAGCCTGTCTACCTGTCTTCCATCCCCACAATCTTTATGATGCAAGGAGAAAACTGACCAATGAAAGTTGTTTACTGACCTCTCCTGTAGGCTATGGCCTGTACATGACCCCCAACACTCCACACTAATTATGTAGTTAATTCAGTGTAAGATGAATAGAGGATACATGAAACCAAATTTTGAAAACTATTAAATTGCTGGAAGATTTTATGAAACAGAAATATTCTTTTGAGTGACCATCCTCCAAGAAGCATTTAAAAATGTATTTTTACTAAGGAGGGGGTGATAAGAAGAAAGAATATGGGGGAGCTAGAGAGATAACTCAGCAGTTAAGTGCACTGACTGTTCTTCCAGAGGACCTGACAGAGCTCAGTTCCCAGCACACACATGGCAACTGACAGCTGCCTGTAGCTCCAGCTCCAGGTGAGCCAGCGCCTTCTTCTGGCCTCTGCGGGTACCTGCACTCATGTGCACTTACACACACAAATATACATAATTAGCATTAATTTTTTAATAGCAATGTTAGATTTGATCAGTACATCTATGGCTCTGCAGTTCAAGTGGAGCTCACACACTGGAGCCCAGCACTCCTGGTCTGTCTGGAAACACCACATTAAATGTTTATAAAACTCTTAAGCTGGGTTTAAAAGGACAATAATTTCTGCACAACCCCCAGGTAAAGCACAACATCAACAGCCCCCTTGTGCTGCTGCAGGGTGCTCTCTGTGGTTTCCTGGGTGACGAGCAAAGGGTCCCCTTGGAAGTTACATCTAGAGAGAGAGGCCTTTGTTGCTTCCTTGTAGATTTAGCCAGTATAGGTCGAAGTTGGCAGCTGATCCTGAGACGGCCTTCACCCATTTTCTGTTAGCATTACAGGGAGCATGGGACTTGGTGATGTATAAATAGTAGAAGCTCCTTTGTCTCAGTGGCCTAGAGGCTTGGGAAGTTCAAGGGCATGGTGCTTAGGTTCGCCTCTGGTGAGGGGGTTCTGATACATGGTGGTACAACAAGGGGCTCCCAATATCATGAGGGCCCAGGTCACTCCTCTTCTTAGGAAACTGACAGCACAGCATGGTGTCACAGACTTTTCCTGGAGATATCTCACACGCACACACACACATATACACACACATATACACACGCACGCACACACATACACACACGTGTGTGCACACACACTCACACACACATATACACACACGCACACACACATACACACACGTGTGTGTACGCACACACTCACACACATATACACATGCGCACACATACACGCGTGCACACACGCGCGCACACACACATATACACACACAAACACGTGTGTGTACGCACATGCACGTGCATACACACGCACTTGCACACACGTGAACACACACACATAGAGGGGTTGGTTGGGGGACATCTACTCACCTCTGAAAAGAAATCCACAACAAACCAAAGTAACAATTGGGCCAAAGTACAGCATGGCAAACCAATGAGTATTCGCTGTGGCCATTTCAGAGCTAGGATGACTGGAAACAGTCAAACAGCCACCCGGGTATAGGTGACAACCCAAAGACTCTGCAGCCTTGAGCTCTGTGCACTGCTTACAGGCAGCTTCACCACGTCTGGTCAGAGTCTCCTTCCCCAAGGTCCCCTCCCCACAGAGACCCTTCCCCAGGTTTCCCCTCCCCCAGCAACTGTTTGCTCCTTTTATAAAGCTGGGAGGGGCTTCCAGAATCCTCCTAGTTTCACCTTCCCAGACATGTGACCTCTTCTTTACCTCCTGTGTCGCTTAAACCTTCTTCTCCCTCTTGGAGAAAAGGTTCCAGTCCCAGGGAACGCCATTCAGCACATGGATACTCCACACCTAACCTGACTGACAGAAGCCTTGCCCTGAATTCCACACACACATGCCTCCAGGGATTAAATTTCTGATCTTAGTGACTTCCTCACGTGACAGAGGAACTCATTCAGAGCAGATGGAGACACTAAAGACACCTGGCTGGCAGAGCCCGGCCATCCCNGGGGACTCCACAGTCAGCGTCCAGTGTCCTGAGGCTCGAGTTTTGCCAGCCCACATCTTCTCCGTCCCGGCTTTGGAGCCATGTGCTTGTTATCTGGATTGTGGCTTTGAAACTGAGCCTACAGCAAGACTTCCAACTGCTTCTGCCCACAGGCAGAGTCTCCGAGGTCCCCCTCTTTTCCCCTTAGACCTGATTTATAAACTGGGTGATTATCTCCCACACCCCCCATCATCATTCCATCGGGTACCCTCTTTGAATGTGCAATGGCTTCAGCCTCCAGAGAGCTTCATTCAAGAGCAAAGAAAGAGTTAAGGATAACTAAACCTTCATGGTTTTGAGGACTGTGGTCAGGGCAAGAAGATGACTAGAAAATGGGAATCAGATGCCTTCTGGGGAATGCCAGGCTGGGATTTGTTGCACACAATTAAACAGCTTTATTTATCCTCTACTCTTTGTGAATATGTCAGTATCAATCACCAGCTATCTGGCCCTCACCCCTCAGAAACCACAGCACGCAGGCTTGCATGTGTGCCTTACTGGCAAATGCAGACTCCTCTGTGCCCTCCACCATCCAAAGGAATTCTCAAGAGAGGCCGGAAGCCTATGTCTTTGTGGGTACCAGTGGCGGGGAGGCTGCTAGTTGCGTGATAAAATGCACTTGGGATCTTCATGGAACCCTGAGAGCTCAGCTCTTCATAGTCCCTCTGGTGGACGAATCATTCTCTAGGTCGTTTGAAAAGAGTCTCATGAACTGTGCCATTTCTTCCACAGGACAGCTCCTCTGTCATCCAGTTCATGGCTCGAGCCAAGGTGAAGGTGGACCCTGCCCTGAGAGTGGTGGAGATAGCCAGTGGGAACGCAGAGGAGATTCTGGTGAGTTCACTGTCCTGGGACAGCTCTCCTCAGAGGATTGGGGTCTTGGAGCTGGGACCTGAGGGGAAAGAAATTCTCTAAGCCAAGATGAAGGGTTTGTGGTAGACCCAAAGCCCTGCCTGCTCTGGCTCCTAGGGCCCCCTGGAAGGCCTCATGGGTCCATTGCTCTGTTAACTTAGCACGCCTTTGGTATGCGAGAGTTTCTTGTAGTGATGGGCCAAAGGAAAAACTGTCTGGAAGTGTCCTCAATAGGACTTAGAGTTCCACTCTGAAGCCAGGGCTATTTTTATCTCTCCTTGGCCCTTCCCTGAAATCTCTTCTGCTCCCCTGCCTATGCAGTTCCATGGATAAACCCTGAGGGTAAGGGGAGCTTAGGAAACAATTGTTTGCTTGTCTTACAAAGGCCATGTCACAGTGCCAAGACCTAGAACCTCTTTCATTCACTCCCCCTTCTGCCCTGCTCTCCTTGAAGTTGTCAGGCCTCAGAGTAGGCAGGGAACCTCAGCTTAGGTGCCTAGTGAGGGAGACACTGGAAATCTGGATTTTTTTTCCTTGTTCCTAGGGAGGGGAGGGTCAGCACTGTTTGACACCCTCTTAAGTCCAGTCCCAGGGGAGCAGGCAGGGAAGACAGCCAATGCACTGCCCTGCTGAGGAGCCCTACAACCTGCTGTTCTTCAGATTCCCTCCCATGGATTTTACCTTCTCTCAGGGGAGACTTGCCCTCTCTTGGAGAATCTGCTGTTGCTGTAACAAACTTAAGAAGTGAACTCACGAAGAATTATGTACTTGCACAGAGCAAGACTGTTAACTTATTTTCTAGTCACACAGAGATGCATCGTTTCATAATACTGGCATGTGAGGGGCTAGGATGATGGCTCAGTCAGGAAAGTGCTTGCTGTACAAAGACGATGAATTCAAGTTCTGGTTCCCAGCACCCATGTAAGAAGCCAGAAGTGGCAGTAAGTGCCTGTAGTCCTAGCACTGGGGAAGTGCTAGGGCTTCATGGTCAGCCAGTCTAGCTAAAGCAATGAGCCCAGTAACATCCTAATCCTGTTCCTCTTTCCAGCGAGTTTATCACGAGAATGTCAGCCAATCTGGGATGTCTAAATGCACAGGTTGACAGCACTCACAAGGGATCAGCCATCCCAGGGAAGGTGTCAGTCTTGACCTCTTTTCAAATGGACAAGTTGCCCAGAATGAAACTCAAGTCCTCCACGGCTCGCACTCAGTTCTTTTGGCGGGTCAGATATTTGGGGTTGGCGCTGGTCTCTTTTCACTGTGCTCTGACTACTTAGCAGCTGGCTCAGTGCTGCACCTAAAAAGCAAGCGAGAGAGACCCTGCTGGCTGTCATAGTGCTGGTTAAAGATCATCTAGAATGAAACATGCCCAATCATTCCGCCAATAGGAATGATTCACAGGTGTGTAGCAGGCCAAGTTGCTTGTGTGGGTGGAGAGAAAGTTCTGGATATGTTGTCTTTGCCCTGGGGTCCAGGGAGGCACCGTGCAGCATCGTGTTGTGGGGCTCAAGTCCTTGACTCTCCTGTTTTGAGGGCTGTGGTGATATTCTCTCTATCGAGTGTTGGCAAGAAGCTGTTGTTGTTTTTTTTTCATGGTTCCAGAAGGGACGGGAAGGAGAATCCCAAGAGAGCCCTTCTCGAAGGTCCTCCCACCACCGCCTTTGTGGTCCAGAAGCTAAGATTCCATTCTGCACTGTGTTCTCAACTTTCCTAGTAGGGGAAAGAATCTTCTCTGAGTAGGAAGACTTCTGGTTTTAGAAGAAGTACATTTTTCCCCCACGTAATCTTCTAAGCATCTGACTCCTCTCAACCACCCATCTGAAGGGGGTTTCCACAGAGGCTGCCCAGCAGACTTAAATCAGGTGAAATTTCACAGCCTCTCAGATTAGGCACCAATCATTGTGGCCTTGGACCTATGAGGGAATGTGTCTGTGTCTGGTGTCCATCAGGATGTAGGTAAAAGGAAGAACACAGTCAGGTTTTTAACAATAAACAGCACATGTGATGATGAATTAGGAAGATCAATTGCTTTTCCTTGTGTTATCTCCCCCACCCCACCCTACAACCCCAGTGCTGAGAATCAAGCCTGGGGCCTTTAACACATCCGGCAAGAGGTCTACCCCAAGGTCCATCCTCAGTCTGCGTGTCTTTTATTTTTATGTCTTGATGAAGTAGTGCATCTGTCGGTCACTAGAAGTATGTAGTAGATTTTTTTGAGGACTTGTTCCTTAATGAATCCATCAGAGATGTTTACTCTTAATTACTTTCCTATTGCTGTGATAAGACATTGCTCCTAAGGCAACTTATAAAAGAGAGAATTTATTTGTGGCTTACAATGTCGGAGGAAGGTGAGTCTGTGAATATCACGGTGGCAGCATGGCAGCATGGCAGCAGGCAGGTGAGCACGGCACTGGAGCAGCAGCTCAGAGCTCACATCTTGATCCACAACCGTGAGGCAGAGAGATAACTGGGAATGGCGTCGACTTTTGAAACCTCAAAGCCCACCTCCAGTGACACACCTCCTCCCCCAGGGCCATACCTTCTAATCCTTCCCAAGCAGTTCTAACAATTGAGGACTAAGTATTCGAACATATGACAGCCATTTTCGTTCAAACTACCACACTTAAGCAGAAGTAACAGCCAAGATCAACTTCAATGGTACTTATCTGGTTTCATGCAGTCTTTAGCCTGAGGACCTTGGTGGGGTCTCAATGACCACAAGGTCAAAGGGCTGGTTGTGAGGAGCCAATAACATGTTGACTTTCATATTCAACTCAATCCAATTTACTTTCTGGGGAGCAAGTTGGGGCAAGAGAAAAAAGTTAGAGAAAAAGGTAAAAGCAGTAGTTGGGGTCCACAAAGATTTTGGCATAGCTGTGTGTGTCCTGGGAAACTCCCCATCAGGAGCAGGAATTCGCTTGGGGGGAGGGGTACATGAGCTCCCTTATCCATGCTGTCTCTCTCCACGGTTTGTTCCTAGTCAACCACAGTCTGAAATACTAATAGAAAATTTCAGACGCAATCAATAAGTACCATTATACAATATTGTCAAATTTTTCCTATCTTACGGGTTGTTGTTATTATTGCTAGTCTCCTACTGTTATACATTAAGTTCCGTGGTGACTGTAGAGTTAATATTGGTGGGGTTTACACTAACCACAAAAATCCACTGGGGTCTTAGAAAACACTCTCTTGGGGGAGAGCTCTGGAGGGAGTGAAAATAGGAATACATGCCAGAGACACCTAATGCTATCCGTGACACAGAAAAGGCACCAAAAGACCAAAGAGAGTTAGACGTCCCCTGCTCTAGGAGTTTAACCTCCAAAGCCAACAGCTGAAGCAAAAGACTCAAGAACTGTGTTGGTTGGTTTTCTGTTTGGTTGGTTTCTGTCAACTGAGCACAAGCTAGAGTCGTCTGAGAAGAGGGAACCTCAACTGGAAAAATGCCTCTGTTAGATTGGTCTATCGGGGCATCTTTTTTATTGATGATTGATGTGACAGGAACTAGCCCATCATGAGCAATGCTGTATGGACCTGGGTGATGTAAGAAAGCAGGCTGAACAAGCCTGGAGGCACTCTCCGCCATGGTCTCTGCCTCAGTCCTGCCTGGAATTCCTGCTCTGACGTCACCATGACGGGCTATAAGATGAACTATATCCTTCCCTACCCAACTTTGGATCATGGTGTTTTGCCACATGAATAGAAAGCAAACTAAGACATACCGCTTATTTTTTGAAGATTTGTGTTATTATATCCAATGATGTGTGTATATCACATACATATGGATGCCCATGGAGGCCAGAGGCATTAGATCCTCTGGAGCTGAATTTATAGGCAGTTTTAGGCTGCCTAGTATAGATGCTAGGAATCAAACTTGGGTCCTGCTCAAGAGCAACACTTGTTCTTAACTGCTGAGCCATCTCTCTGACCTCAAGTACCCCATTCTTTTTAGGAGACTAGCCAATAAAGGAGGCTGGAGATTCCACCAATGTAAACTTAAAGACTATAGAATTGTTAGTTATAGGAGGCATCACCCCAAATTCCTTTCCTCTGTATGTGAGGTTGGCATGCCTTCTCACTTGTGTTCTTGGGATCTGCATACGATAGAAGGGTGTTGGATGACCGTGCCATGGCGTGTGTACCACACTGCCACCTTGAGGACAGAGGCAGAAACCTACTTTCCCGCTTTGACAGACGCAGAATGGGCTAGAATTTGGCCTATCTGAGAGCTCTTGGAATTGCCTGGAGAACCTACCTGACTGTGGGGGTGTGAGAGGAATCAGGAAATCTGATGAGCCATAGCCATGCTGAGTCCAGCCACAGGAAGGACTCAATGCCCTGGGCTCTGGGACCAGCTCCCCTGCCCTCTTGTCACCTGTTGCTCTGGGGTCAGGCACAAGCATCTCACCAGCTAAGGTTGGAACTCTATACCCGGGGACCAGGTCACTGGTGTTGTCAGCTGCTCTGGCAGGGACAGGAGCCCATCTTTCCCTGTGACTCATTGCCTGGGGAGGAGAGCCAACAGTGGGCCACGGATAGTGGCCCTTGTCCTCTTCGGCACACTTCAGGTGTCATGAAGGGCAGTGACAAGCCAGCCACGCTTGCATCTGAGCAAGAGTCATTGTTTAGACACTTGGAGCACTTGTTGGTGGGAACTTCTTGGGCAAGCAGCCATCCTAATGAGAGCACATGAGGCCTCGTCCAAGGATGACTGGCAGGCTGTGGGTGCCTTGCTCTCTTTTGAGAACTAATGTGGGTTGGGTGTGGTGACCCACCTGAAGTTCTAGCACTCAGGAGGCAGAATCAGAGGACCTTGAATCTGAGGCCAGCCTTGGCTACATAGCAAGATCCCGTCTGAAAACAAAGCAACAGAATAAGCAATGCTTCCTGGCCAGTGTGATGGGAAATGTATTTGGAGTCTTTTGTCTTCTTCATGGAGCCTCATGTTCCTCCTGCATGTGGAGATATGGATCATTAATTCAGAATAATCCCTAGAAAATCTACTGTCCCCTTCCATGTGAGAACCACTAAAGCCCCTTCCTCTCGGAAACGAAGGAGTCGGTGACTCAGGGAGAAAACAATTTATTAGCTCTAGATCTCACACTGACTGAGACCAGGGTGCCGTCTGGAGTGCTGGACTCACAGCCTGGATGCCTTTTTTCCTCTGCCTTATAACCTCTCAATCAATGTCGGTACCCAGCTACTCCAGATGAATCCGCTGAGACAAAGGCAAAGGTGTTTGATATGACGAGGAAATGGCTGGCTTGTTTTAAGTTATTTGCTTAAACTGTGAGGATCTGCAGAGTCCAGCCAGCTCCTGTGCCCTAGACCCTGATCTCCTCTTCCCAAATGGGGTCTTCCTCACTCAGGTTAGGTCAGACCCCGGAAGGAAGCCTCCTTCCTGCATCCTGTGTGCATGCCTGAATAAACCTGCCCGCCAAATCAGTCAGGACAGCACATTCCGGCGACATAGCTCTGAACCCATCCTTTCAGGTCAGGCCTGGCTTCCTTCTTTTTCTTTCCTGCCTCCCCTTAGGAATCAGAAACTCCCAAGTCAGCATCCTAACTCAGTAACTTGGAGATCAGCTAAGCTCCAAGCCTCAGTTTTCTTCACTCTAACATGGGAAGGCTGCTTTCTGTTTCCCTGCATTTGTTGGAAGGCTTCAACACCACCAGTGAGAAGCCTCTAGAAGGGTATAGAGGGGTGACTCAGAGGTTAAAAACACTTACGGCTTTTGCAGAGGATCTGAGTTCAATTTCCAGCCCCCACATTGGGTATCTTACTACAACCTACAACTCCAGCTCTAGGGGACATGATACTCTCTTCTGGCTCCAGCACATACATGCACAGTGCACACGCAGACAAGCAGACATGCCTGCATACACATAATTATGCCCTCTATACAGAGAGGTTTTTTTTAACCATGAACTTCGGTTATGCTATGATTTATTGCCACCCCTCCTGTACCATCCTCTTTACTCAAAATCCTTGTGGGAGAATTAAGCACTGCCCATTGAAAACTGAGAAAACTCCAAGTGTCATTTGCCAGACACACAAGTGAGATTTTCCAGCCATTTAATCAGTTGGTGACTATATCTGAGGGTTTGCTAAGGGTTAGGTGGTGTGTGTGCCAGGCACTGGGGACAGAACGAGGGAGGGCACAGCCATACCTCCTGCCCTGGGGCTGGCTATGGGAGAACAAGGATGTCACCAACAAGGAAACTAATAAGGGGTTTGTCTCCACTGAGCCATTCTGAACAGAACAAAATGGGGTTAAGGCCTGGGAGTGAAGAGGAGTGAGCTTGCCCAGCAGGAGGAAGTGTCCTGGCTCATGAGCAGAAAGCTGCGTGAGGACCAGATGGTGTGGCATGTTTAAGCCACCAAAGACAGGAGACAAGATTGAGGACAAAGGTAGGGTCTATACCACATACAACCAGTGGCAGCAAAGGAAAGCCATCTGAAGTTCTGTTTGCACCAGGGAATTATGTGGAATGGTGTATAGTCTTTATGGTTTTTTAAAGATTTATTTATTTTTATTTTATGTGTATGGTGGTTTGAAAGAAAATCCCCCCATAGGGAGTGACACTATTAGGAGGTGTGGCCTTGTTGGAGGAAGTGTGTCAGTGTGGGGGCTGGCCTTGATGTCTCCTGTGCTCAAGCTATGCCCAGTGTGGAATACAATTCACTTCCTGTGACCTTTGGATCAAGATGTAGAACTCTCAGCTCCTTCTCCAGCACCGTGTCTGCCTGCATGCTGCCTTGAAAATGATGGACTAAACCCCTGAAATTGTATGCCAGCCTGAATTAAATGTTTGTAAGTTACCATTGTCATGGTGACTCTTCACAGCAATAGAAACCCTAAGATAAGGTGGGTGTATACATGTTTGTATGTAAGTTGCCATGTGGGAACTGGGAACAGAACCAGGATCCTCCGGAAGAATGACAAGTGTTCTTTAATCTACTAAACAACCTTTCAGGTCCCTTTAAAATTTTTATTGCATTATTTATTTATTGTGTGTGCATATATATGAATAGGCATGCCTATGCCACAGTGTCCCTGCAGAGGTCAGAGGACAGCATGGGGGAGTTGATTCTCCTTTCACCATGTGTGGTCCAGGGATCCAGTTCAGGTCTCCAGGCCTGACTGCAAGCCCACCAACCCTGATGTACATGGTTTAAAGTCACAAACTGCGGTGTGGATGCTGGGTTCACAGGGATAAGGGTGAGAATGAGGAGTTGGTTAGAAGGTCAACACTCTCCCCTGGCACTAGTAACACTGGTAGGGGAGATGGAAGTGAGCAATGCATGTTAAGGCTAAGGAGTATGTGGCATGTCCATCCTGACCAATGATGAGTCTAATGCTGTCTTGTGTGGTGTGCCCACATGGTCAGTAGTTAGGAGCGGCCATCATCATGTAAGAGATGACCAAGAAAGACTGAGCCAAACCAACAGGGAGCCCCACCCACACTGTGAACCAGCAGCTTCCAGCCACCATCACAATTATCAGCACTGCTGTTTAAAGGACAGGATCCATTTCCACATAGAAATGTGCTTTGGTTGACTCAGGAGTGGGATGTCTGGGACTCCCCCAGGATCCTTGGTCCTCAAGGAAACCACAGCCATGGAGGATAATGTTTTAAAGGAGCAAGATGTCAAGCCCACCAAAGTCTTTCACTGACCATCAGTTATCTCCCTCAAGATGTCCAGAACCCCGTCTGGATAGACACACGTGTGCACAAGTATGTACTCGTGTGTACACGAACTGTTACAGACAAGCTGGACTTTCTAAGTAACAAGCAAGAACCAGTCCGGGTGATATATAGCTGATCCTCTCCCTCAGAAGCAACCTGTGTCTGTGGTGGCCTTGGGAGCACACCGCATTCAGATTTAGTGGTCAGTTAATTGCAGAATTCTTCCCCCTGTGGCCTCGTCTCTGTCCAAGCTGCAGATATGCAGTCAGGAGGAGAATTAAGAGTGAAGGATAGAGCCCCATGGTAGAGCACTTGCTCAGTATGTTCAGTACCCTCTATTCAATCCTCAGCCAGAGGTAGGGCAGTCCTCACCCTCTGAGGGTTTCTGCATAGCAACAGACCCTTGTCCCCTTAAAAAGTCTTGTCCTCAAGGAATAAGCTATGGGAGGCTGCTCTGGAAGTTATGAGTGTATCCATAAGGATGGAAGTAACTTCTGTCTGACCAAAACTATAAGCCCCAAGCGCATCTTCCTGTGGACCACTGGCCAGGTTTGCGTGACTCCCTCATCCGGTTTCAGCACGCTTCCCCATTCTCATGGCATCTTTTGTTGAGCCCAGTTTGCCCTCCACCGACTCCCTAAACAGTAGGTCTCTTCATTTACAGTCACTATGTCTTTGTTCAGGACTCATCGTGCTTTTAATTTGTTAAAATGTCATGCGTCAGTAGAGAGAGATGGCTCAGTGGTTAAGAACACTGGCTTCTCTTTCATTCCCAGCACCCACATGGCAACTCACAACCACATAAAACTCCAATTTTAGGGTACCCAATGCCCTCTCTGGTCTGCAAGGGCACCCAGCATTTAAATAGTGCCAGACATGCATGCAGGCAAAACGCCCATATGCTAACAAATAAATGGATAAAATGTTTAAGTTGCACATAAGTCCTGATGTGGTCGTTTACACCTGTAATCCCAGCCATTAGGAGACTGATGCAGGTGGATTGCTGTGAATTCAAGGCCAGGCTGAGCTGTATGTTAAGTTCCAGGCCAGCTTGAGCTATGGAATAGGACTCTGTTCCAAAAACATAAATACATCCCTGTACATATACACACATGCTACACAAACACACACACACACGCTACACATGTATACATATATATGCATGCACATAGACAAATATAATTTATAGAGCAGTTTTCATTTTTAATAGCTGGTACTGTTCTGCTTCATGGTCAGCCGTCACTTAGCTAACCTGTCGTGCTTTCCTTAGACACTGAGGGGAGTTCTTCTCATTTTCTGTCTGTGGGAGTGATTCTGCAGTCAGCATCTTCCAGGTCTCTTGTTTAAATTGTGTTTTCTTTATTGTGTGTGTGTGTGTATCTGTGTGTGCATGTGTGTCTGTGTGGCACGTGTGGAAGTCAGAGGACAGCTTTTGGGAGTTGGTTTCCTCCTTCCACCAAGTGAACCCCAGGAACCACACTGAGGTTGTCATGTCTGGCAGCGAGTCTCTTTACCCCCTGGGGTGTCTCACCAACCCAACATCTCTGAGCATAGCTTTTTGTCTGGAGTTTGTATTTCCTGCCTTTGATCATGTTTTTCAGGACAGGATTGGCAGGTCGAATGGTGTGAGCGTATTTAAGACAAGCGATTACAGAGCCTGTCACACAACCAGGGTGGAAGGGCATTCCAAGGAGTAAAAACAAAGAGTCGGAGACCTCAGGGAGGATGAGACTAGCTAGCTGGGTTGTGAATCCATGACCTGGGAAGGGCTGGGAAGGAAGGTAACCAGACTGTTATGGCTCGGTGTCCTGAATTAGACACTCAGAGCGAAGAGGAGCCATCAATAGAGTGAGGTGATGGAAGTGACATGTCAGAACCTGCATTCTTAGAGAACAAATTCAGTGGCAGGGGGGTCTGGGAGGGGCCTGGCACTGTGCCTGTGATGGTGGGGCCTGAACTGGGGCCATATCAGGCATGGAAAAGGGGAGAGGAGAGATGTCTTAGGCTTGGTCTAGGGCACTGGCTCCTGAGTGGTAGATTGATGGGCTGTGGTCAGTGTGTCTCCATGTTGTGCCCTGTACGTTGTTGGTTGTGGTCAGTGTGTCTCCACAGTGTGCTGTGTACGTTGTGGGCTCTGCTCAGTGTATCTCCATGCTGTGCTCTGTACATTGTGGGCGGTGGTCAGTGTTCTCCACGTTGTGCTCTGTATGATTTTTCTTCCCTTCTTTGCTCATTCATTTTTTTCATTTGTTTGTAAACTATGATGTGGCTTCTTAGCACACTGCGAGGCACTCAGATCACTCACAGAATTTATTGAAGTCGGGATAGAAGAGACTGATCTGCCAAGGCTTAGAGCTCACGTCCAAGAGGACTGACAGCACCACTGAGAAAAGACACCAAGTACACATTCCCGGGACATGACAGGGCATTCTTACAAAATTCGCCAGACTAAATTGTAGTGGCTACTCTCATCTCTGTATCCACAAAACCAGACCTCCAGCATGGCTTTGCCAAGAGGACACAGTTCAGAGTCCCGGACCTTACAACTAACCCCCTACTGAGTTCACAGCCTGGCTTGGGATCCTTGTCCACCAGAAGGTTTGGCTGACTTTTGCCTGAACCTCTAGAGAGGGATTGAAGTGCTCCCGACTCATAGGTGCAAAGCACCAAGCTCAGAGAAGTCAAGGGCTTTGCCTGAGGTCCCCTGGCTATTGATCACACCACCTTATCCCCAAAGTACCTGCTGGGTTTTCTAGGCACTTTTCTCTGGCTTGTTCCCACACTGGAAGGAGCATTTCTGCTCTACTGAATTTCCCTTAAGATAAGTTCTGGGTTCAGGTTCTACATGTGAAACCAAAGAACCTGACCGTCGTGTAGATAAATGTCCATACCCACCCCTACTCCAGCACATATCACCCAGCCACCCCTTGCTCCAGAAGTAGACACAAGGCACTAAAGATGATCAGATGGCTTTCTCTTTGGAAGAAGAGGGTGCAAGTGGCACTTGAATTCTGTAAAACCACACCCCTTCCTGACCCAAGGGACTAAAAGTTAGCCAGAGAGTATGGTCGGCATAAGCTATTGCATGGAAAACACCCCCGCTCTCTTGCAGGAGGCTAGAAGAACCCTGTCTTGCTTGCCATTTCTGTGGTGCAATATTCCCACTGCAATCTGACAAAATGTCATCACACAGTGTCTTGAGTTGGGAGGAGAAGCACACTTGACTCTTAAGAGCTGACTTGGGTCAGCTCTAGACACCAATGAACCTCTTCAAAGTTGAGGACTCTGCCTCAGGGCCTGGAGAGATAGCTCAGCAGTTAAAAGAACTTGCTAATTTTCTTTCTTTCAGTTTTTCAAGACAGGGTTTCTCTGTGGCTTTGGAGCCTGTCCTGGAACCAGCTCTTGTAGAC
>LOJH01001181.1:26297-43002 GCA_001685095.1 Ellobius talpinus
TGCCTCTGCCTCCCGAGTGCTGGGATTAAAGGTGTGTGCTACCACCACCTGGCTACACTTTTCTTAAAGAGAACCCCAGTTAAACACCCAGGACCCACATGAGGCAGCTCACAACCTCTTATAACTCCAACTGCAGGGATTTCAACACCCTCTCCTAGCCTCTGCGGGCACCTGCATGCATATGGTAAACACACACACACAGATGCGCAGGCACCCATAAATAAAAATAAACAAGTGTGCTCCGACGAGATGCGGCCTCCAACCGCATATGACGCGGGTTAGCACTTCTGGAATGAACTTCTTTAACAGCTTAGGCACAACTGTGAGACCCAAGACAGTGGCTTAGCCCTTGTATGGTCCACAATGTAGCAGAAAAATGGTCTTGAGCAAATGATTCCATACTAAGTGGCACATTGAGTTGAACCCTCAGAAGTACTCCCTGCTTGAGAAACACCCCCCTCCCCCGTCTTCTTTATCTCAGAATCAGCATACAAGGTGGAAGAGTGTCACCTAGTCTTGGAATGTAACATGACCCGATGTTTTTTACTATACTTTTGTCCAGCTTGTGATATTTGAAATCAGGGTCGTTATCTTTATAGCCCTTCTAAGACACGGACCTTGTCCTCACAGTGTCATGTCTGTGTTGCCTTCTAGGTGGTCTTCGAGGCCCTGCACAATCTGGAGCCCCGCGGCTACGTTGTGGGGTGGATCATCGCCATCAGTTTGCTGGTGGGATTCCTCATCTTCCTGCTGCTGGCGGTGCTGCTGTGGAAGGTGAGTCTGGCGACCATGGGTACCTGCAAATGTCCCACCCAGGATGCCAGGTCTTAGGCCTCCCCAGGGCCAGGGAACCTGGGAAGAGGTTTCCCCTCACAGTACAGGTACAGAGGGAATCAGCGCCCTCTTCAGGCAGAGGATGGAATCTTGCCTCCTCTTGGACCACTTTAGAGGAGACTTCAATCACCTCACTTTATCTATCCTCAGAAAATTAAAACCATCCCAAATGGTCACTGCCGTCACTGCTTCAGGAGACCAATCTGGTTCCTATAAGGTGTTTGCTCCTGCCTGGGAAGGGACCTCACTGTGGGTGATAGGTTGCCAGCCAGGCTTTCCCTAGATTTCAAGGTGACTGCAGCTGGAGACAGTGTTATCTGTGACTTTGGCCTGGAAGGGGAAGGACAGGTCTTAGGTACTGTGGGATTTTAGGTGGACTCTCATTTAGAGGCAAGCAGAGCCTGACCCAGGGGTGAGGAAGCACAAAGAGAAGGCAAAGATGCTTTCATCCTGCTTTGGGTTACCTTCTGGGCACAAAGTAACCGGTGCTCTTTGGCAAAGCAGTTTTAAAATTCCTGTTACAGAAACAGTTTCTGAGAGTATTATGGGTGGATGCTTTAAATCCAAATAATTTATTTGGGATTAGAAAACAATACATATGTATTGATCAAACATAATAACATTAACAAAGGAAAAAAATGTTATGGGGCATCCAGGAGTTTCATCTTGGACCTAAGTGTGATGAGCTTGGCCTTGTCTCCATCTTGGCCTGTTTGTCCGCATGCGTAGATGTGAGCTAGGCTTTCTCATGGGATCAGCTTATTCGTGGATGATTTGTTAGTTAAGTTATCCAGACATATACTCAATACATGGTCAGGTGAAGTAGTTCTAAATAGAAAGCCGTGGGTTCAGTCCCTGTGTGTGCACGCTCACAGACATGTGAGCTCATGGCCTACATGTGTGGTTAGAGGGATGACTTTCAGGCATCAATTCTCCCCTTGTGCCATGGTATGTTGGTATGTTACAGGATGGATCTCCGCCAGGCTTGGTGGTAGGCACCTCTGCCCCCACCCCGTCCTCTTACCAGTTTGTTGTTTGCTGTTGTTTGTTTATTTCTTTGGTTTTCTCTTTAAAGATTTATTTATTATGTATACAGTGTTCTGTCTGCGCTCCAGAAGAGGGTACCCAGAGCTGTGAACCACCATGTGGTTGCTGGGAATTGAACTCAGAACCTCTGGGAGAGCGGCCAATGCTCTCAACCCCTGAGCCATCTCTCCAGCACCCCCAGCACCCTCGTTTTTGAGACACTGGTCTGGAGCTCACCAGGTTAGGCTAAGATGGCTGGCCAGTAAGCAGTAGGAGTCTGCCTGTGTCTCCTACCCAGCCCTGGGACTGTAAACCATCGCCTCCATGCCTTGTTTTTCCACACGGGTTCTGAAAATCAGAACTCAGACCTTTATGCTCACCCAGGAGACATCTTCTCCGCCCCTGTGGGTTCAGCTCTCAATCTGGAAAAATATACGTATAATAAATACAATTTAGAGTATGTAAACAGTCTAGAAACTCCAGGAAAACTGTGCGCTTGGCATACTTTTCTCAGATTAATGGTCGGCTCCATTGCTCTAAACTTAACGGTACTTTACTTGGAAGAATATGTGGAGATGGAAGGAAACATAAAACGCATATCATGCTCAACTTACATGCCTGCACATGCCAGATATCCTGTGCTGTCTGGCAGCCTGCTGTTCCCTGAGAGCAATACTGCAAACCTCTCCCTGTGTTAAGAGCCCATTTCCAGCCGCATCATGACAGCGCTAAGTCTGGAGTCTACAGCCCCCTAGTCTAGAATCAGGGTTATTCCTGGTTGTATATATCTTATAACAATACCACGGTGAGTGACCTTAGAGTCAGAAAGTTGCATAAATCCTTCATTGTGTCCTTAGAGTGAAACCCTAGGAATTGAGGCATGGAGGGATGTAGTTCACGTTGTAAACTATCTTCCTGAAATGCTACCCTGATCCCCCTCCCACCGCAGGTTTTGCAGAGTGTGCATTTTCCTGTGTATTTGCCAACAGCAGACATTTCCTCCCTTTTAATCATCGAGTTCGTCCTTTGTTTACCCCACACAGCCAGACAGACTCTTAACACTCCCTGGGCTCCAGCTCCAGCGCCTTCCTGCTGAGAGGGCCTCTGGCCTCTGAGTGGAGAACAAGGCTCAGTGTTTGGAATCTGAAAACGCCTGGTTGTAGGGTAGGGGGAAGCATCTGTCTTCATGTGAGCTTTTGGAATGAGAAGAAAGCACTCTTGCTCCAGCCACATAGGCCCAGACACAGAGCAGGGGATGTCATGGCCACTCCCATTCCCCCTGCTGGTCTGCATGAAGACCCTGTGGCTACCCCACTGAGCTCACACCACCCAAGACAACATCATCTGCGCTCCTCTGCTCTTCCCGCCTGCCACCACTGGTGTCCCTTTGCTTTTGTCCTGTTTGTTAAGAGAGTGTGGTGATAGACCATGTTCCCTGATAAGAAACACACACACAGGCTGTATTCCACAGCCTCATTTCTGCAGAATGGAAGGACAACTTTGTGTATACTGCACCATGGCTCCTTTATTCTTCTTGGAAGGGAAGGGAGAGGACACACAAACTTTTCTGCATCAAAAATGTCATTGCATAGAACTTGCCATCGTCCATCATGGTTATGAATCTGATACCAGGTTGTGAGGGTCCAGGGTGGGCTAGGGCGTAGTGGGTTATGCCTTCTTGTTATCTCTGTGCCTTCTTGGTTCTTAGATCAGAGTAAATGCAGGCAAACTGCATGCTCTTGTCTGATCCTCAACAGAGCTCGCTGCTCCTTACTGATCTCCATAGCCTTCTCACGCTTCCCCTCCTGCCCCTCACGTATGTGGCAAGCTCTTATTTGAGATGAGGTGCAGGAGTTGACTGACTGTTGACACCTGGGGGCTTGTTACAAGGACCTCCATCTTTCTCTGAGTCCATGACAATACGTGATGTCTACCTTCTTGAATTCTGTCAACTGAGAGACCTCAGGAATCTGGCCACCTGAGAGTGTGTGTTTTAGTATTAGAATGAGCCACAGGTCATCTTCAGACACCTCTGCAGTGGCCCCCAACTGGTTCTAGCTGGCCTTCTTCCGAGGGTTCCAACTTCATCTTTGCCAACTGGTTTCTCTTATGCGCTAATTTGGCAACCTTTGTGTAAAGTTTCTAGACCCGACACTCCGCACAGGCACATGTGTGCGCGCATGCATACATACACACTCAGGCACACATACACATTAAATTAATTAATTTTAAAAATAAAAGGGGTAGCTGGTGAGATGGCTCAGTCCGTAAAGGTGCTTGCTGCCAAGTTAGGCAGCCCGAGTTCAATCCCCCAGACCTACAGAGTGGAAGAAGAGACCTAGCTCCCACAAGTTGTCCTCTGATCTTCATATGTACACTGTGGCATGTACATAAGAACACATGTGACATAAAAATTAATCATAATTAAAAAAATGGTACAGTCTTCATATCAGAGGGTTGTCCAAGCCAAGCATGGCTGTGAGATCATCTGACTCCTACACAGAAGAAGCAAGTGGAATGGGAAGCCTTTAGGGGGGAAAATGTCTTTTTTGAGGACCGACTGTATAGTAAGTCTAGAAAAGGTTAGAAAAGCAAGTGAAATGAAGGATTATTTTGAAGACCTACCTTCCCTACAATGTTGGACTACAGACATTTTGTCAACTCTGCTTCCTATATCCACAACCCAAAAATAATGTATTATAGGTATTGAGTAGCAATTCAGTATCGCATCGATGACGTCGTGCGGAGAAACCTGCTGAAAACTGGCTGAAGTCCAGCCCGGCATCTGAATTGTCAGACCTCACCAGTTTGGGTTTATTACCATGCTCCATAGGTAATCCCCTCCACCCCCTCCAGGGAAGCCACTGGCTGGTACCAGCCGTCCAGCTGACCAGGAGACATATTTCTAAGAACGCTTAAGGAACAGATGGCCAGAGGTCAGGCCCTCTTCCTGTATGGACACATCTATTGAATTCCCTTCTATTTTTTTAAAGATTTATTAATTATATTATATATACAACATTCTGCCTCCATGTATGCTTGCAGGCCAAAAGAGGGTGCCAGATCTCATTACAGATGGTTGTGAGCCACCATGTGATTGCTGGGAATTGAACTCASGACCTCTGGAAGAACAGCCAGTGCTCTTAACCACTGAGCCATCTCTCCAGCCCCCCTTCTACTATTTTTTAATTTTGTAAAAGATTTATTTTGTGGGGAGTTGTGGATGGGCGGTTTGGTGAGAGGACAACTTAAAGGAATGGGTTCTCTCCCCCATGTGGGTCCTGGAGATTGAACTTAGGTCATTAGGCTTAGCAACAAGCTTCTTTACCCCACTGAAACACCCCCGGGAGGCCTGAGTTCCCTTTTTGAGTGCTGCTGGACATTGTTGCCTGTGGTCATCTGTGTCCTACACTCATGAGCCAAAAATGATTGTCCCAAAACTGTGTGGTCTAAACCCAAATGCTGGTATGATACTAAAACTCTAGAAAGCAGACTCCCGCCAGTGCCTCTGTGATCCACACAGGCTTGTGGATCTATATGTTTGATGCTCACTGGGTGGCCAGCACCTCCTTTCAGCAAGTAGCACTGGGCTCCTTCTAGGTGGCGTACCCAAGTTACTGGGCAGAAGGAAGCAACAGACCTTATACTGTTTTGAAACCCACTGAGAAAGGCACTTTAATGACAGAGAGGAGCAACAGTACTTGGCCTCGTTCACTGGTCCCTACCTTGTGACATATGTCCTGTGGAGTTCCCTTCTATCAGAAGCAGAATCCCCTCGAGGTTCCACAAATGCCTTCTCCAGAGCTAAGTCCTGGTCCCTGTCTTGTGCTCAGCCCACCCAGCCTCCCCCTCTAGACCCTGCCCCGTTGCTGCTCCCCAGAACCTTCCTAAAGGGCCTGCTGATGGCCCAGACTCTCTCACGCTTGGCGGCAAACGGACCTGGCTCCTACACAAAATCCACAGCAGGACCCCAAGCTAAGCAGAGCGCTGAAATGGATCCTAATCAACCTTCTCAGAGCTGATCCCTCCGCGGACACTGGGAACCGTAATTTAAACTTGATGTGCAAGGATTACAGTAGCCTGCCAAACCACTGCACAGGAGGAAGACTTTGAAACATGAAACTCTTTCAAGGGAGAAAAATCCAAAAGCGTCCGCTCTCCGTTGCTACAGCTCCTGGCTGGGTTGGAAGACACCCCAGCCTGGTGCCTCTTCCTCGAGGCCCCTTTATGGAAAGGGTGAACTGCTCAGAGGTGCGATAGCATGGGACTAGCTTGTCTGAGAGACACCTTCAACTCACTAACACCAGCGAAGCAGGGCAAGAGAAAATATGTTCAGGAGTTTGACCTTTGGAAGAAAAATGCCTCCCCACATCCCTCCACCACTTTCTTGAGTCTGTCCCTGCTTGTTTGCAGTTTGCCAGACACACAGGCCACCCCTTCAGTGAAGGAGCTTGTCCACAGCCCCCAGCCAAGGACCCTCTGTCTCTTTTCTTTTCTTTCCTGATTGACACTTTTTCAAAACTAGATGATTTGGAACAGAGTGCCATTGTTTTGCAAGGAAGACCCAGTCCTGCCTGGTCAAGTGACAGAGAAACAGGGTGCAGAAAGGGTTTGGCTGCCCTCACCCCCGACAGGAGCTACTCTGAGGCTTCCATCAGCTGGAACCGTTCCAGGAGCCTTATATTCTAGAGCTTTCTTAGAGAGCATGGTTTTTATTGGAGAGCATCACTGTGACTCACAACCCAAACTGCTTAGCAGTGGACATCTGTGGGGTGGCACAGGGAACATGTAAGGTTTGGCAGTCACTGCAGAAGGCTCACCACCTTGCCTCCAAGGCAGACTGAGAAAACCATCCCTACTTTTCAAAACAGTACACACTCGTGTGCACACATGGACACCCAGTCCCAAACCACCACCACCCTAAAAACTATGTGCCAGTGACGTGTGGTGGGTCTAGTTTATATTTGGAGATAAATGTTGGTCTGATACTGTGTCCTCAACATCTTGAGATGGAGACGTGCTATGTAAACAGCCAAGTAACTAAGAAGTCCATAAACACAAGGCCCAGAGCTAGGCCAATGGAAGAGTAGGCCCGAGGTCGTGGGAATGGCTGCCCAAGAAACACCCCAAAGGCCAGTGCACAGAGAAACACCCTCAGAGCCCAGATGCCCTGGAGTTGTCTTGCTGTTCTTACTACCCTGAAGTGGACTGGACCAGGACTGGGTACCTCAGAACTGGGTCGTTCTCGTTTCTTCCTCTGGGTTCATTGACTCACCCAGCACTCACCTAACGGGGCAGCTGAGGAGAATGTGCCACTTGGTCGGTTTTCTGCCCGGCTTGGAGACACATCGGGTTAGCCCACAGGAGGGATCTGGAAGCTGCTCTCTGGGGTTACTGTCGGGACCAGAAGGAGCTTTGCTGCTCCAGGCCTCCAGCTGAACAAACCTTGAAGCTAGTCATGAAGTCTCCTCATAGGGCGGTTTCTCCTGCAAATAGGGTAATTATAAACAAAACATCTGAGCCCTCCTGGAACACAAGCCTTGGAAGATTCCAAGGGTTTCAGATTCAGGAAGCAACTGACGCCACTGGGTGGAAGTGTGGGGTCGTTATGGGTACAGCGTATGCTTGTTATTAATCGTTTCCCAGAAGACTCAGGGTGGGCTTAGCTGGCAGTCCAAGACTTCCCAGAATTCCTCCCAAATACCCAGGCATGCTAATGAAAGGGGACCTACATGCTAGGATCAGTAGGGATGATAGTGACTGGTTGGCGCAAGGTACCATACAGTGTGGTGACTATACAAATTGATATTCACGTATTCACTCATTTATCCATTCATTCGTGTGTGTGTGTGTATGTGTTTGGGAATAACAGCTGTGGCCCTTTGCATACTATGTAGGTACCATACTACTAAGTCATTCCCCAGGTTCTCCTTTTGTTCTGGTAGCTTT
This sequence comes from Ellobius talpinus, assembly GCA_001685095.1. Lineage (NCBI taxonomy): Eukaryota > Metazoa > Chordata > Mammalia > Rodentia > Cricetidae > Ellobius > Ellobius talpinus. Next base: position 34,107 of record LOJH01001181.1, read on the forward strand.
CTCTTCATCTGCCTGAAGAGTCTGAGTTTGTTAGAAGAAGTCACTCTACTGCCATCTGTTGGGAAATGGCCCTGGCAAACCTTTCTGTCTATTCTCTGGCAACCCTGAGCACTGGTTCACAGTGCACAGCCTGTTCTGCCACAGTCAGCCTTCCCCGGCCACAAGAATATACTGTGATTTAAGAAATGGTCTTTTGGAGAAGACATACACACCCGTGACAACTCAGCCTCTCATGCTCAAAGGTTGGCTATTAGGGTCAGAACTCTTAGACCCTGGGGTCCTGGTGGGGAGAATGGGCCTTACAAGGCTGTTTCTGCATGAAGAAGAGAGCTTGCTCTGGGTATCTGCAGGAGAGGACAGCACCCTTACTTTTTTGGTGGCAAGAATGACATCCATAATGATCTGAGCATGTGAGCGTCGTCATTGCATTAGCTGCTCCAAATCCTTTCACCACATCTTAGCAGGGACATGAGATGTGAGCCATCTTGTCTCCTTCTTAGAACAAACAGGAACCCTAATTCTGGAGCCAGGGAGATGGCTCAGTGGTTAAGAGCACTTGATCTTGCAGAGGATTCAGGGTAAGTTCTAAACAACCGAGTTAAGGTGACTTCCAACTGTCTATAACTGCAGCTCTGGGTATCTGATGCCCTCTTCTGGCCTCTGCAGGCACCTGCACTGATGTGCACATACCCACACAGAGACACCCCCCCCACACACACACAGTGACCCAAGAGCGGAATGTCACAAGTCTCCTTGATTGGTGCCACGGTCACCTGGGGTTACCGATGGAATCATTACAACATCAGAAGCCCCACATGTAGGCTAAAAACACTTTCTTGTTCTAACCATGTTTATCTTCATGAATGAGTTTTTCTAGTTTCATTTCTGTTGTTCTGATAAAAGAACCCACCCCCAAAAAAGCAACTTGGGGAGAAGCAGTTCATTTTAGCTACCAGTTCCAGGTTATGATCTGTATTGCAGGGAGGTCAGGGCTGCAGGAATCTGAACCAGCCAGTCACATAGCATCCGTAGTCAAATGCAGAGAGAACAGATTGTGTACACGCTTGTGCTCGGCTCACTCTCTACACTTAGCCAGTCCAGGATCTCATACCTAGGGAATGGTTCTGCCCACATAGGGTTGGGCCTTCCCATATCCATTAACAGTGAAAAGAAACCCTCACAAAGCCACCCTAACCCAGACAGTGTCTCCCTGAGACTCTCTTCTCAGGTGATTGCAGGTTGAATCAAGTTGACAGACTGAACCATAACAGACTTTCTCAGACTCTTGCAAGCTGTCCTTGGAAGGCCTCTGTTCCTTCCCTGCCATTCAAACTGCACAGCCCTGGGGGGCCTGCTGGAATCTAGTAACAGGTTTCCTTACAATGTGGGGGAGGCAGCTCTCATCTGTGCAAGGCCAGTGGAGCCCCCTTCAGTGGAGAAGATGGGGTGGTGTCACAAGAGAGTCCCTGATCTCCACCTGCTTCTCTGCCGTGCAGGAGCTCATGACCACCCACAACTCTCATTCCAGGAAATCCAGGCCCTCTCTTGGCCTGGCCTGGTGCACATGCATGCACGTGGGCAAAACACTGATGTACATAAAAATAAACATTTTTTTAAAAAGACGGGTCTCTGCACACCGATAGATTCAATCACTATCACTGCCCATAAGGCATGCCCAGAGGCCCGTCTCCCAGACGGTAGATGCTGTCAGGTTGAACATTGCTTTAACTATCACAGGCGGCAAACAGTTGCTTAGACACTGGATAGCAGCAATTGTAATGGCTATGTGAGATAAGCCAGATACTCATCTTACCAAGTGCTAAGAGCCACAGACCAATTGCAACTTCAGGGCAGAGGTAGGAGAAAAAAGCCAGAGAAAACTGCCACCCTGAGTCAGGATGCAGAGCCAAGGGGAAATCTATGCTGTTGACTCCAGCATGGGTATTATGAATGCTACAGATATGAGAGAAAGTGCTAGAGGCCAGCAAGGCGAAATGAGACCCCGCTCCCCGGATGCTTTAAACATTTAGCTGTGTGAGAGCACTGTTTGTCAGATGGGTCCACAGGGGGCTGACGTCTCTCGGGACATTAAGAGGTTTGTGTAAGGTTTGAGGATATAACTTAGATGGTGAGTGCTTGCCATATAAACACAAGGACCTGTGTCCTTCCTCAGCACCTGTACAGAGCCAGGCATGGTGACCTATGCCTGTAATCCCAGTGCTGGGGAGGTAGAGACAGTCAGATTCCCAGAGCTTACTGGCCAGGCTGGCCTGCTCAGAGTGGTCCAGGCCATTTAGAGACTTGTTTCAAAAATCAAAGTGGACAGCTCCTGCCTGACTCTGACCTCCACACACAAAACACATAAACACATAATACATAGAAAATGTGTATAAACATGTTTATACACTTATACATGTATACAAACACAAATCCACACACACATAAAGACACATGTACATAAACACATAAACACTATACACATAAGCAAACACATACATACACATAAACAAACACATATATGCCTAAGAACATATACATCATCACATATGCATATAAACATGCACACATAAACACATATATGTATCCATGTGTACACATTTTCACAAATATATAAACACATATACATAAACATATGCAACATAAACAAATATACACATGCAATATATATGTAAGCATGCATGTAACACATATATACACAAACATGTAAACACATATATACATAAACACATATGCAGGAGAGAGAACAGTCAGTAAGCTCCAGAAATGCTGGCTTTCCCCATCAGTGGTCAATGCCTAGAAGATTGCAGCTTTTCCCAAACTTGATTGACCATGGCATATTTATCGTTTTCTTCACTCAAAAGAAACTTTGAAAAACACCCAGTAACTAGTATTTCCCAGCGCCCAGTTTGGGGAACACTTTTCCAAAAATCGGTGCAATGAACAACTTGCTGGGAGATAGACCAGGAAGTCAGTGTGGTTTGAAAAGTGGATTCTAAAAACAGTCTCACCCGAGACATTCTCCTGGCTTCCCCAGGCTTAGGGAGAACTAGGTCCCTCCCACCTCCTCATAGCTCAGGCTGCCTGGGAATCCAGAGCCAGTCCTAACCCAGAGCTCTTCCACTGTCTTTCAGATGGGCTTCTTCCGCAGGAGGTACAAAGAGATAATCGAAGCTGAAAAGAACCGGAAAGAGAATGAAGATGGTTGGGACTGGGTGCAGAAAAACCAGTGACCCGCCGTGCCAGTCATGTGATACCCTCGTGCTCCCATCGCCAGCCTGTGGTCCCTGATCTTTGTATCTTCCATATTTGGAAGAAAGAAATCTTCTCCAGATTTTTCGGAGGCCCCACTGATGCTGTTCTCTTCCTCCTCCTGTCAAGCCCGGTGCCGACCTGAGATGGCCACCTCCAGCCAGGTCATATGACTGGGGCCACCACCACCTCCCTTTACAAACAAACTCAGAGCTTGGGAAAGACGAGCTACAGAGCAAAGCAATATTTATGGATGCAACATTGCGTGGTCAACCCTCAGGGGAAACTGTTACCTAAAAGTATTTTTTATAAATGTAAGCCTTTTATATTGATCGTGTCTTTATATTTGTATCGATGTTTTATTATTTCTATTAAATAGTTCTATAATTCACTCAAGCACTGAAACCTTGGAAATACATGTACCTGCATACAAATTTTAAAAGAGAAAGAACTTATTGTACTTTGGAACTTGCTGTTTAAAACCTGCAGATAAAATAAACTAAAGAAACCTCATGAAGTGAATCCACCAAGCTGGGAGTACTGCAGAAGCATCATGGATGTGGCAAGACCACCTAAGACATTTCCCATTGTTGTCACGGGGAGTCGAGGTCAGAGCTTTGAAGAAGTATCAGTGCTTTCTCTTATGGACCTCTCACTGGGAGATTCCCAACAGGAGCTGAGATGAAAAGCCCGTTTTCCTCACTGCAGATGCTCTGCACCCTTCCGACACATGCAGCAGGCACTTCACCCTCCTCCCTCTGGAGTCAGCAAGCGCTGGATAGACAACAGGTCAACCTCAGAATAGCATCTCATCCCAAACACAGTGGGCCAGGATTCAAAGCCCAAGACTGAAGCTGTGCTCTCTCAGCAAAGACCTGTGTCTCTGTGTGTAAGGTGTTATCTTGTGATGTCATTTCAGTTCAAGGATCTCCATTTCCTCTGTCACTCTTGCTGTCCCCAAATGGTAGTGCTGCAGATTCCTTGCCAGAGAGGATAGCCCCATTTGATTTATGTTATGTCTTAGGTGGGATTCTCAAGAGTCAAAACCTGGAATAAGGACTTGGGTGCAAGTAAGTTATTGAGAAAGTCTTCCCAGAAGCTAGCAGTGAGGAAGTAGAGAATATAATATAGGAAAGTAGGGGAAGCTAAGCAATGATGTCCCTTTAGGGGACAGCCCACAGCCTGGCTTCAGCCCAATTGGATCTGGTCAGCAAGTCAGGCTCAAGAGTGTCCTGACCAGATGTCAGGAGGCTGGACTTTTGTGGTCACACACCTGCAGGGAATGTAAACTTTCTGCCTTTGGTTCTTGCTGACAAGATGACTCTGTCCTCTAAAGGACAGCTTCGGGGACACCCTCAACCAGGGAGACCCAGAAATCATACAAAGAACTCTGAGCCAAGAGCTTTGGTGTTCCCATCCCCCAAACAAGTGAGCGCTATCTTCAGCTTTGAAAAACCCAAAAAGCCATAAGTCAGAGCTGGTCCTAGACTTCAAACGTTGCGTCTGACTCTGGAATGGAGACGGGTCACAGCAGGGCTGGGGCAGCTCAGGAAACTAGTACACACCCAGTTCGTAAGTTCTGTCAAAAGAAATAAGGAAAGAAATCTTGGCTTTACCAGCCATGTACAGCCTGGACTGTGGGTCGGGCAATGTGCTGAATGCTGGTGATCCCTAGAGAACAGAGTCTTGGGGTAGTAAGCCATCCATCCCACAGTAGGTGTAGAGTGTGGATTCTCCATGAACCCCACCTGCAGCTGTCCTATAATGATGATGTGTGGTTTCCTTTAATAAATCATTCAAGATTCTTAGGTGGTAAGGCCACTACAGCGCCAGCTGCAATTTTAGCCAAATGCATCGGTCCCCACTGGCCTGCTTCCTGCAGAGGGTATGGCTTCATGGGGGTCATTAGAGAATGGTGACTCACGTGCACAGTCCAGCCAGCCAGCAGAGCCGCACCTGAGAAGTGTGGACAGGGAGGAAGAGCAGACTTGGGTGAAATATGGCTGCTTGTGCCCCATCATGAATGATAAGCCCTCAGGAGTAGCCATGGGTCAATAAGTCAGTACAGCTCCATGAGGCAGATTTTAAGAAAACGACATGGTAGCCTCAGAAGCAAATCCTGGCGGCCATTGTAGGAAGCATCTTTGCCTGTCTGATAATGCTGAGTGCCAGGTGGCGGGAGAGCGTGGGCTGTGGCTGCTTGGCACACGGACAGAGAAGGGGGTGGAGCACTGTCTCGGAGTTCTCTCACTGAGTAGTTCAGCATCTTCATGCCAGCCTTCCTCAGGCTATCAGGGGAAGTAGGCAAGTGTGTTGATATGTCTGTGTTACCTCTCTCTAGAATATTCTTTTAAAACCCCACTGTGTAGCCCATTGTACCCTTGTGCCTCTGGATTCACCGTGGAAGCCCTGCAGACGTTCTCTCAGGGCACTATCATTTATCTGCTCCTGTGGTTTCGTTGTGTCTTTCATGGTTTAGCCAGCTCTCTGGACTGGACTGAGTGTTGTTTTGGGTTTTGTTTTTAATATGAAAAAGGACCCTTGTGAAGAACTGACTAAAGCAATGCCTCTTTAAAAAACAAAGTGACCCCCTTCTTCTGAGTTTACACAGGACTCAGGAAAGTCTGGAGCATCCCCGAGAGGCTATGCAGTTTAGAAGCACAGGAACACTAGCGAGAGGGAGCTGAGCGCCTGGCTTTGTGCTGACTGACCAATGCATGCCTTGTGTTCCTGGCACTGCGGTCGCAAGCAGTGCTTTGGGGGAAGCATCCCAGTGCCCAGAGGCTTGGCAGGCTGCATGAAGTCCCCCGCACCAACTTTCTTTGCTAAAGCCAAAAGCATGATATCTCAACAAACAGCAGCCATGTTTGTGGGACACCCCAGTGGCCTGTGATGCTGTTGAGCCCCAGTTATTCACATTTACCTAAGGTTAAGGGAGCGTTATACCTGATTGCCTGGGAAATGCACGCCTAGGAGAGGTGTGCCCAACTTCAGCTTCCTGAATTTTCAAGGCGCTGCAGAACATTGCCATTTGAGGGATGGACAGTTCAGTAACAGAGTGTTTGCCTGACATGCGTGAAACACTGGGAGAGCTATCCCTTCAGCAAGCACAAGGCAGAAACCGAGTATCATTTCTCAGTTCCTCGAGGACACGGAATTTTAATAGATGAGGGTTGTGATACACGGAGCAGTAAAATGCACAGCAGAGAGTATTTTCTGGGATAATGGGGCTGAGGGAGGCTGCAGAGCCAATAGGGCCAAAGGAGTCTTCTAGCCTGACTTCTGAGTCTTCTGCCCCCCCCCCCAGGGGAACGTTGACTAAATCTCCCGACATTGTGCGGTGCTCTCCACAACACGCTGGTCTGGATTTCGCTTATGTTCAATTTGTTTTGTTTGATCCTGAGGTGCACAGTGTGATCGGCAGTGTGAGTTTATGCTTTCTGAGTGGTTTGTTGCAGGGCAGGCACCTCCCCTGCTCCCCGCGCCCCCTCCTGCACGTCCACAGCTTTACTGAGATATCCACACAATGCACCCTACCCAAGAGGATTTGGGATGGGAGGGGCCGTCCCTCCTCACTGTGTCCGTGTGTACTCCCGTCTCTGCAGTCACTTCTAATTCACTTGCACTGTTTGGGAAATGCCAGGTTTACAAAAATATGTGTTTGGAATTAAAAAAAATGGCTTCAAATGATCCTGGTGTTTCTGACTATAATTCATTTGCTCCTAAGAGCTTTGTGAGGTTCTGAAGAGGGAATTCCAGTACAGTGTGAGGCAAGCATTAAAGAGCACACCACACGACGGGGCTGACCCTGTCCTCGGGCGCGTAATTTGGACACCACCTTCTCTGCGCATTGCCTGGTGTCATCTGTCCAGGGAGAAATACCCGTCAATGAAAAGGATGGGTTTCTCATCGCAAGCTGACCTCCTTCACATGCATCTGTAAGTCACTGAGCATTTGCCCAGGCTAGCCTCAGACCTGCTGTGTAGCCGAGGATGACCAAACTTGTAATCGACCTGCCTCGATCTCTGCTAGGGTTACAGGGTTACAGATGTGTGCTGCCACATCTGGTTTAGTTGAGGGTAGGAATCAGACTCACTCTAAAGCAAAAGCCCCGCCCACTGCACTAGCAGGCCCAGCCCCTCTGGAAGCTTCCTGCTGGCTCTCTCACTCATCTCCAGACGCTGCTGCGTTTTCTTAGATCTTAAATATACATTTTCTAGCTGCAGTCCTCATTTTTATCCCAAATACTGTTCATTTGTGGATTTTTTTTTCTTTTTTTCCCTAGATAGTGCCAAGAAAGATCTACCTAATAGATCACTCGTTTTCAAGAATAAAGCCTTTGGCAGTATAGAACCTGCTGGGTTTTGCTTTCTGGTTCATCAATTACAGCTTCCACACGTATGAAAATATCCTCTCCGGGCTTCATTGTTAAATTCACATGTGGCCTGCAGAGCCAGCTGGGTCGTTAAGCTCCCTGGCTGCTCTCTTTCCCTCTCGTGATTCTCATTCATGGGCACATGTTCTTCACTTAGCTCATAAGTTGTTTATTTACTGTTGGCCGGTGCTTGGCGACTTTCCTCAGAAAGTTCTTGGTGGCTGCGATCCTTTGAAGCCTGGGTGACATGTGCTCCTGCCGAGAGTATTTGCCTTCACCTCTGCTAAGCTCCCATCGGGGGTCAGGCTTTGGGGTTTGATGGACCACCCATGGAATATGCACAGCAAATCCACTCCAAGGCCAGTCCGTGGCTTCCTCCACAGGGTGGGATTCTATCAGTGCCCTTGCATTGCCCTGTGCTCTGCTCAACACCCTGGCAGCTTTCTGCAAAGTCTCTCAGGCCTTGAGAGTACTGGCCTGCAGGGGCAGCATTCCTGTTTCTGATTGGCTCTTCTGTCTGCTCATTCATTCATTCGCAATTCGGTCTTTGACTGTATAGCCTGGGCTGGCCTGGGACCTGGCATCCTCCTGCCTCACAGTTATGAAATCACAGTCATGCACCACCGTGCTGAGGTAAGCTGCTACTTTATAGGCCACTGAGTCCTGCAAGGCCCTGAAGGCTGAGCTTCCGTTTTGTTAGCTTTGGTGTAGGTTTAGGAGGGAAGTGAGAGAGTCTCTTCCCATGGGCCCCTCCACCACCTTTGTTCAGACTTTGACTTGGGAATGGCAAGCTTCTGTTTTCTCTTCAGTTATTGTTTGAGACAGAATCTCACCGTGTAGCCCTTGCTGTCCTGGAACTCACTATGTAGACCAGACTAACCTCAAATTCACAGAGATTTTCCTGCCTCTGCCTCCCAAGCGCAGGGCTCCAATGTATGTACCACCACTTCAGGCTTCTTCAGTGGTTTTAATATGTTCTTAAAACACTTTATTCTTAGGACAACCGCAGGATGGCTCCGCAGGGAAAGGCACCTGCTGCCAAGCCTGCCGACCTGAGTTCAATCCCCAGGACCCTCATAAGGGATGGAGAGAACTAACTCTTGAAAGTATCCCCTAACTTCCACAATGCACCCTGACATGTGCACTTCCCCAGCATGTAAACGAATATAAAAAATAATTATTAAAATGTTATTCTGTTGCAGGGAACCGCTTGTTGGTTCCCAGCCACCCGGCTAGCTTAGCCCTGAAATAACCACACAGAAACTGTATTAA
>LOJH01001182.1:15170-26905 GCA_001685095.1 Ellobius talpinus
AAACAAAACAAAAAAAAAAAACAAACCAAACCGAAACAAAAAAGCTAAAACATTTTCTTAATTAATATGGAGGGCTTAGCCCACTGTGGTCAGTCCCACCCCTGGGTAGATGGTCCTGCCTGGCATGAAAAAGCAAGCTGAGCAGGGCAGTAAGCAGCATTCCCTGCATGGCCTCTGCTTCAGTTCCTGCCTCAAGGTTCCAGCCTCGAGTTCCTGCCCTGGCCTCCCTCAACAATGCAGTGCTAGCTGTAAACCAAATAAACCATTTCCTCCTTGAGTTGCTTTTGATCACAGGATTTTATCGCTGCAATAGAAATCTAAGACAAGTGTTCATATGTATAAAGAGAAGTTGACAAATTAATATTTGGATGCATTTTTTTTTCTTTGCTAGGCAGTGATTCTAAACAACATTCTTCTAATGGAATGATTCATTCTCAAAACTCATGTGAAGACTGTTTCCCATATATAATATATCCAAAAATAAATCATTTTGGGGTTCATATAAAACAAGTTTATGTGTTTTTAGCAGTGCTACCATATGATCCTAGGTCCTCATTTTTTTTGTGTTTAAATTTAAAAACTCCAGTTGTTCTTTAAGCAATTATGAATGTGGTTCTTTTTAATCTCCAGTGTTAGGGTGAACAGTAGCAAAAAGACCCCCAAGGGAGGAAATATGAAAAGTCCTTTGTCAGCAAGCATCCAACTTCTATCTGAAAACAACTTCCCTTTATATAGACAGGTCTAAAATCTGAAGAAATCTTGTTTGTATATCACAGTTAGTCATGAAAATTCCCATTAGAGGACAGTCAGTTGATTTCAAAGTGTGATCTATATTAGAAACACCCAAGATAGATACACAAATTCCCAGACTGCCCCTCAGGCCTCTGAAAGCTCTGGCATGGGGTAACCATCTGCTTTCAAGAAAGGTTCCAGGTGATGTCAGACGTGCGGTGATGTCTAGTGCGCCACAGCATTGCTAATGGAGACAGCCACAAGGTAAAGTACCTGTCTTCCAAGTGAGGACAGTGAAGAGAGCAGGTAGCACAGGAGAGAAGAAACTGCAAGGTGCATGCTAAATTTTGCTCTTTGTGCAGTGGGGAAGACGCTATCCAGTTTGCTAGCCATTTCTGTAAGCCCTTGTTTTGAGCAGAGGCACCCAATGTCCCCACTTTACTATAATGTGTTAAAAGGTATTCATTTTTAAATCCCCCAAGAAAACCTCAATTTTATTCCCATTTCAAAGACTTAGATAGTGTGAGAATTTAGGTAAATTTCCGGATAGAAGACATATGTATAACATTGTCTCTCTTTGTAGTTTCTTATGTGTGCATTCAGGAATTCAAAGAGCAGATATTCTATAGTGTTGCTTATATAATAAACAGCTGAGCTGTGTGTGACATCTCAGGAGTCTGAAGCAGGAAATCACAGGTCCAAGGCTGGCCTGGATTACTGGAGCCACCATCTCTAAATAAAAACAAAAACAGAAACAGAAAACAAACAAAAAACAGAAGTTAGTAATCAAACCCAAGGAGCTAACTGAATACTAAATGCCACTACTGGCCACACTGTTTCTTTTGTTGGAGATAACTGGAGTTCTGCCAGTATGGGAAAAATTCTCCTTGAACAATGACAAGATGTTTCCCCTGTGTCAGAGTTTGTAACCTTCAGGCAGGTTTCGCTTCCAACACCCAATTTACACAAAATCATTTAAATTGTAGACTATTGAAGTGAGCGTATTTTACCGGAGCAAGAAGAAACCAATGGGAACTCACCATTTTTTCCCTTTAGTTTTTTTATAATTGACTTTAGTGTCACTTTGGGAACATCAGTTCCTGTGATTTAATTGTGTCATGCGGGCAAAACTAAGCTGGTGAATAGACACCAGAGTAAGAGAATGGAATGAAACTAAAATGAATTGAAATAATCTCTACCAGTGATGTGAGAGTTCCCTCTGTATGCTGTAAATATCATTGGTGAATAAAGAAACTGGCTTGGCCTGATAAAGTAGAACAGAGCTAGGTGGGGGAAAACTAAACTGAATGCTGGGAGAAAGAAGGTCAGAAGGGAGAAGCCATGTAGCCCCACCGGAGCCAGATGGAACTTTAGCCAGTAAGCCACAGCCACGTGGCGATACACAGATTAATAGAAATGTGTTATTTTAATATGTAAGAGTCAGCCATTAAGAAGCTAGAGCTAATGGGACAAGCAGTGATTTAATTAATGTGGTTTCTGTGTGATTATTTCGGTTATGGGCAGTTGAGACAAACAAGTGGCCTCCTTACTACATACCAAGGCATGCCTTGGTATTTATACTGTAATATAACCACAATGTTTGGTATATATGTGTTTGTGTGTGTGTGTGTGTGAAGAGATATATATTTCATAGTAAGATGTAAATATTTCACAGTAAGATGTAAATATTTCTTGAGATTGTCTAACCAGTATCCCTTATAATAATAAACTTAGGCATTGGGCCATAGGCATGTTCTGAGGAATGTAGACAGTACAATGAACAATGAAGAAGTAAAAGAGAGCGGTGCAGAGAAAATGTAGACACTCTGAAACAAACCATCTACTTTGTAAATTCTTTGGGAAAGCTGCCATTTTGTAGTTCAGTAAGGTTTTCTGGTTGCGCCGTGGAGGGGATGCTGTGCTGTTGGACCCATGCTGAAAGAGTGGTTTCGGAAGCACACCGCCTGAACCATCTTTACCAAAACCTCTGAAGGTCATCCTTTTCTCCCAGTGTGATTATTTTTTCATTTCACTAAAATCAGTTAATTTGGAAGAGAGTGCAACTCTTTGAGAATGGGTTGGTTGCAGCCTCATCAGGGCAATCAGACAGGAGATCAACACAGCTGTGGGGCCCACAGCAGCTGGGAAGGTTCTCATTGCAGGCTTGACAGGCTCAGGGAACGAAATCTTGGCTGTCACATGGGCTGATACCAGAAAGATTTATTAATGTATTCCTCCAAGAGATGTCTAAAATCAGTGCCAGACACTCAATGATATATCAGTTGAATATTAATGTGGATACGAGTTTGGCTGCTCTTAAATCTCTTCCTTTGGTGCAAAATATGATTTTCTTTGAAAATGGAGGGCATTAAGCTCTACTCTTATTCTATGAAGCAACACATATGCCAGAGTGCCTGTTACAATTTTGTGTATAATATATTTATTTGCATACAGAAATATGTATTTCTATTATACATTTTATTTATAGAATATATATAGGAAGCATACAGCATATTACGGGAAGATAGATTAAATATACACAGAGTTCATGCTACAGCGTGCACCCTTTTAAGGGAAGCCTACTGGAGAGGCATGGCATTGTATGTACATGCTGAGAATACATGTTGCACAAGTTTATCCAGCTGTGGGTGCCTTCCTAATCTATTTGCAACACCAGTGTTGTGGTTGCTGACAGAGATCTTATCAAATCGAGGAGGGGAGCAACTGTCCATGAACTAAATAAAAAAAAATAAAAGTTGACTGCACTGCCGAATAACGGTTGGTATCATTTTGAAATTCAGTCTCCCCTCATGCCATCTCTTCAGGATCAAAAGCAGTGAGTGGCAGACATTGAAAGGATGTGGCAGGTTACTTACTATATTGGTGACCTTGTCTTAGTACTTGGAATCTGTCATTAAGGGAATGATGAACTGGTCAAGAGGCAATCAGTTCTCCAGACATAAACTGGCTCTTTCCATACTCTTAATCTTCTCTTTTTACAATACCGCTCTGGGATAGTTACATTATCGCTACAAGGAGAAAAGAAATACAAGATTGAGAGCCACTGACATTTCCAGGGAAAGGAAAGGAGATGAGTCATGTTGTTTCTTTAAAGGGCTCTTCGTTAGTTTGAAAAAGAAAGGTGTTTTCAGTAGAAACTGATCAGACTAGAAGCAGCTATGTTCATGGACAGCCTTGCAGCCTCTCAACTAGCATCCATGATGCTGGAACCAGATGTTAAGGTGCTGGATATTCCAGGTGGGTGAGAACCGCTGGTTTTGATGTGTAGATGTGGTCTGTGCTTTTATCTGTGAATTCCAAATCCCATAGTTAGTGGGGGAGTTTTTCTGATAGATGATGAGTGAGTTTTGCTTTAGTCTAACAAGTAAGCAATTTGCGTTAATCCTTTTTTATATGATGAAGGATTAAGAAAGGAAGCTCCAGACATTCCTTATTAGAAACCAGTCTTTCTCAGTCCTGGTAACATTGCCATTTTGAGCCAGATCATTTTCTTTGGGAGGGGATGAGGAAGCCTATCTTGTGCATTATAACCTGTGCCCCAGCATTCAAAGTCCCTTCTCTTTACATACAAATACCTATTCCCACTTGTGACAATCAACAGATCACTAAGTGTCCATAGGGTAAAAATTGCCTCTGCTTGAGAGTCATAAAAACAAGCACAAGGCCAGCAACAACAGAGACAGATGTTTGAAGACAGTCTCACTCCAATTATGTCAATGTCCTTCCTTTATCTTCTGATCCTGATAGAGAAAGTGTCCATAGTTGTTGGTCTGTCTTCATTCTTTTCGTGACTTTGACAGATTCCCGTTGAATATAGTTGTGGAAGCTGTGGCAAATTATCAGGGTCAGAATGCATCAAGGGAAGGATACAATAGAGACACAGAGCAAGACAAAGACTGGCTCATGGGGAGTTGGGTTTAAACTAAACAGAGAGAAACCCTGAATCCTGACCTCCAAAGTGGTGGTTCTGATGGGAGGCATGTCTGCATCGCAACGGTATATAACAAATTTAAAATGAAAGTTAGCTAATGGATCATTTTTCTTACAGGAGACAAGAAGCACATTGGAATGATGTCCTCTCCACTCAACTAGTTGAAGAAACAACACAAAAAAATAAATGTGGTTTTAAAATTCAGAATTTACATTTTAGTGATTCTGAACTAAAGGAACTACATCAACTAATTATAGACTAAATTAATCTGTTTGAACCAATGCTATATTGTATGCATAGGAAATTTTTTTCAGGTAAAAACAACCAAAATTACTCTAACAAGAAGTTATGTTCATTAATGATAAATACATACATCATTAGCAATTTGCTTCTTATTAGCTTACAACACATTTTTTTGCTGTTGTCATATCCCTTGTCTTCCACTTGGTGAGATGATGCTGATGTGCAAAACCACAAAAAATAATTTTAATAAGTCTTAGGACTTCAGACTGATCAATTTGCCTTGCAACAATCTTGGGGTGGACAGAGAAGTAATCAAAGCTCATCAATGAAATCCTGAACTTTGAAAAAAGAACTTTATAACTTTAATTTCTATCCATTAGGCCCACACTTAGAAAATTTGATTGGAAGACCATAACATATAATGGAAGAAAATATAGGAAGACAAAAATAACTAGTTAAATATGGATCCATATAATTCTGTATTTATTTAGAGTATCAAGAATGGATTTCCTACACAGATATGATCTGTTTAATGTTATTCTTTATTAATCATGTCTGTGACAGCTATCTGTGATCAGATTATACAGCGAAAAAAAAATGGCTTGACAAAACCCACATAAACACTCCCATCAGATCCTGTGGGCATGTTTTGCCACTGTTTGGCTATCCACTATATTTATACCACAAAGATTAATATAACTCTCCTGATTAGAGAATTTTGAAGCAATATAATTTTACAGAGATTTGAAGACAATTTGAAGAACATGAAACAAGTAATATCAGTAAATATTTTCTGCATGGCCCTTTCCCCCACCCCTGTGTCTTAGCTTGGTTATAGAAAACCCCATTTGAGTATAATTTGAATATCATCTACTAACAGACATGGAATATAATGTCTTTTCTTCTTGGGGTTGACACAGTAAACTAATCTTGTTTAAGATTTCAAATGAGCAAAGCAGCATCGTCTTCCTGCTGTCTCTCAGGAGCTCATGTTGTACACTTTAACACGGTCAGACACACGGGTCAGGAAGGTTCAATTTCAAACAGATTGCCCTTCTGACCTTCTGTTTTCTCATTTCAAACTTAACTGGCCTCAGTGAACTTTCCCCAACTAGAATGACCATTTTCTAAAGTAATTAAAATTTAATTTTAAATGACTTTGGTTTCCCAAGCATATTTATGTCTTAGGCAGACTAATCTGTTAAGATAGGTTAGTTTAGAAGAAATATCAGATGGGTGAAAAATATTCCACACAAAGGAACTCAAGTGAATGAAATCCTTATAGGCTTCTACACCCTCGAGCAATGCAAGGACACAGTGGGGAGAGGCAGAGTGCCCATTTTTATGGCTGACTCTGGCCAGATTAAGGAGAAGTCCTGCAGGTATTATCCATACCCAATATAAAACCAGAACCTACAAAAATAGTAGAAAAAATAGTATGACCTAGCCGGGTTTTCGTTGTTATGATTTCTTGCTTTTCATGTTGGGAAAGGAGAGGAGAGAAGAAATAAGCAGTGATTACACTGAAACCCATCAGAGAGCACAGCATAGCCTAGAATGTGCTCAATGCTCAGCAGATTGCCTCTGCTTCCTATTTGATTTTCTTTCTTCATATTACTCATTGTATAGTGTCTGCTTCTTTGTGTCTAGGCCTCTGTGTTAGCAGGTCATTTCTTCCTCATCTAGACACATGGGGACAACAGAAAGAACAAACAAGGTCACTCTTCTTGTGCAGAGACATGAAATTGCAGACTCAGAAGCCCTTCTTCAATAGCGTAGGAGATAGCACAGATTGTTTCTCAGACCCACAATTTCATTGTGTCTCTTTCATTGTCTCCTAAACTGGCAGCGTTTATAAGGTACAAGTTTACTTATTTTTCTTTTCTTCAAACTGGAGCATGGGCAAGGTAAGAGTGTCACTGTAGAGCTCAACTGCACAATTGCAGTGAGACTGTAAAGTGAAATGGCAGATCACTATAATCAGACAGCTTTCTCGTCTCTGTTCCTCATCCCAAGTCCCACCTGAAAGGAGTTCTTTCGTAAAGGTCTTTTACCGTGTAGCGCCTATGTTCTTGTAGTGACACATAAGGAGGTGCTTAAAAGTCTTTTTGAAGGTGGCATTACAAAGTGCATAGCAGGCAGGGTTGATGGTGCTATTGATGTAACAGAGCCAGTAGCCAATTGTCCACACTGTATTGGGGATGCAGGGTGTACAGAAGGTATTGATGAGCACCATGACATTGTATGGCGCCCAGGTGATGATGAAAGCCAACAGAATAGCCAAGATTGTCCTGGTCACCTTCTTTTCCCGGGATGGAGGAGGCTTCTTTTTGGCAGGCTGCTTGGTCATCTTCACAATCTTGCGCGCCACAATGTTCTGCTTCTCATCCCCATTTTGACCTGATGACCCCACTAGTTCTACAGTGGTACTCGCTGGGGTGCACGAATCACCTTTTTGGGTCTTGGTGACAATCTTGATGCACGTTTGCTTAGAGTTGTCATCTTTGGAATGGCCCACAGAAGTAGAAACTGTGTTTTCGTCCTGGGTTATTTCATCATCCCTCATATTGGAGGCCACAGCACTGACTGAGGTGGAGTCGTTTGAGCTCTCCTTCTCCTCTCCCTGAACGCAGTTCTCAGTCCCACCATCCCGGGGAGCCTTGCCGTTCTGAATTTTGTTGTGCTCCAGACCACTGTCACCACCCGGCATGTTGTTGTTGTTTGGTTTTACAATTCTTCCTTGCACCAGACTTGGAGACACTGGATCTTGGTTGGCCACAGGTTCCTTCTTTTCCTTCTTTATCCTGCTCTTACTTGCCCGGGATATATGCCAATACAGCACAGTCATGATGATGACAGGCAGATAGAAGGCTGCAATGGCAGTGCCAAAGGTGACAGCGGCATTGGAAAAGAACTGGATGTAACACTCCCCATCCTCCACAGTCCTCACCCCTACGATGAACTGCCAGAAGAGAATGGCTGGAGCCCAGAGGATGAAGGAAAGGACCCAGGCCGCAGCAATCATCATGCCTGCCATTTTGGTGGTCCGCTTAACTGGGTAGGTCAGAGGTTTTGTGACGCAGAAGTACCTATCAAAGCTGATGATGAGCAAATTCATAACAGAGGCGTTGCTGACCACATAGTCCAAGGCTAGCCAAAGGTCACATACGACAGGTCCCAAAGGCCAGTAGCCAATCACAGTGTAGAGAGTGTACAAGTTCATGGAGAAAACACCTATGATGAGGTCAGCACAGGCAAGGCTGAACAAAAAGTAATTGTTGACTGTCTGAAGGTGACGGTTGACTTTAATGGAAACCATGACCAGGATGTTCCCAATGATGGTCACCAGACTGAGGGATCCAGCCACAAGGACAATAAATACCACTTCAAATGTCTTGTAAGGACTGGTAATAGCCAAGCCATTGTTAGTTGAGTTTGTTGAGTTATTCATTTTGTGTTCAGTATCCAAGTGTCCAAATAAACATTTAAACCTGCAGGGAAATAGAATGAAGTTAACAAATGTAGTACAAACATTAATTCAAAACCACATCAGATTCCTTCCTTTTGATAAACTTACCAATCATTCCTCTGTATCCTTAATATTTACTGTACCCTGTTTGACCCATCCAAGAGACAAAGACTTTAGATAGAGGATTGAAAAATTTTCTTAGTGGTTGGCTATAAGTTTATGACCCAATAATGCTAGGAGTGACTCCATATACAGATATGAGTGTCTGTATGTTTGTCTGTTTGTTTGTTTATATCAACAAATTCTTATGAGTTGAGTTGACTAAACCAAGTTTATAGTTAAAACTTTCCAAAACAATCAGAAACTTCTGGCTTTGAAATAAAAACTAACAAACCAGTGAGAGCCAAAACATTGGGACAGAGCATAAAACTGTATGTTTAACTTCTATAGTCAATAACACTTTTCCTTTTGGCAGTTTGAGCCTTTTCCTTATTAATATTGATGATAGCAGTGATAAAAAGACAATATACTAGCCAGTGCACCCAACCAAATTAAATTTATTTTTCTCAGTTCTGTTTTACAATTGTAATCATCTTCACTTAGCACTAGGAATTTAAAAATTCCATACCTTGTAAAAGAATCATCCCTTATTATTGATGTGATTCTATCAATTTTCCAAATGTTTTATTTGTTTCAAGCCACTATTAAGTCTATCTGTTAACTATTCTTTGACAAACCTTTCGTTTTGCTGAAGAGGAAGCTATGGCCCAGATGGTTGCAGACAGTGATATAGTATCACACATCAAGTCAGTGATAGGCATGCTACAATGTTATACTTTTCCTTTCTTGTTTACAAGTGTTATGAATTGGTTTTAACTAAAAGTCATAAAAGAAAATGCAGCCTTGGGTCTCTCATGTAGGTGTTTTCTCAGTAAGTGTTAAGGGCTACACAAAGTCCTTGCAATATATTATATCATCTCCCTTGTAGAAAGAAGAAAGTTGAGATAATAAATGAGTTTAAGGGACTTCTTTATTATTAGGACAGTGAGTAAATGATTTACAACTAAAATCAGTACCTTACCTCATACTTCTAGTTTTTTGAAGACCTCCCTCTGCCTCCCTTCTCCTTGGAAGAATTGCACTTAATGAGAAACTCCTGAGTAACAGCATCATGATGTCGTGTACGCAGAGGTTGCTAGTTAAGACAGATTGCTTAGTGAGCCTGGGACCTTTACCCATGCTGAACATTGGGAACTCTATGTGACGTGAACTACAGTCACTATTGCAACTCAGGAACTTTCAGAGCTACCCACTAGGCTATGACAATGCTGGCCTGGAAATGCCACTTAGAAGCAAATACAAGTATTTGAAGCAGGGACATCCTTTCTTTCAACAGGATACACACACTATGTGGGGTTATTTCAATAGGATACACACATTATGTGGGGTTGTTTCTCTTCTCTGACAGAGAACAACTGGCTTCCACTAACCTCTCACTACTCCTGTTGCCCAAATTTCTGCGGTCGTTAAGGCAATAAGGTTACATCTCAAATGAAGAAGATGTGCACAGTCTGGATGGACTTCAAAGCATACAGTAAATGTGAAATGTGGTATTCTACAATTTAGTTTCTAACAAGGACTTCCGTATATTTTGGAAGCACGAGAAGAAAACTTTTCTTCACCTAGTTCCTTTGTACACATAGCAGAGATAACATTCATAGTTCTGTGTTTTCTTCACAAAATGTGGGTATTTGTGTCATTTTTAAATTATTAGCTGTATATTTCGAGTTTGCTACTAAAATTCAACGAACTTTATTTTCTCAAACTCTTTTTTTTCTTTCAGCGTTGTAGCAAAGATTAAAGTGATATTATATCCCTGAATGGTAGTCCATAAAGGCTAAGCGATAGACACGTACTGTTAAATATTTAAATATGCCAAGAAGATGTAAATGCATCACCTCTCTTAACCTTTCACCACTGCCAGAGGAAAAGGCCGAATCTATGTGTGTTTGAGCTGTGTATGAATGGGAAACTGTGGGGTAGAATGAGGTGGTAGACGCAATAAATTCTCATTATCAACGATAGCAAACTGCCACCAACAGTGTAATCAAGAAAATCATCAAAAGAACAATTAGCATATCGTGAGCATAATTACTCTTCAGAGCAAGTCCTGGGGTGGCTGGTGTTTTTATGACACATACTGATCAAAGGATCAAAGACTAAAATTACTTGATATTCAAACTAGTGGCACTCTCTGCAGACTCTGTTACCAATTAATAATCAATGCTTATCTAAAAAATACTCCCATTAGCCGAAACCATTTGCAAGCACCAATGATCTGCAAGATTAAGCCTGGTGTCCAGATATCAAGTGGGTCCTTTATTTATACAAAAGTGTGAACATCATGTATAGACATCAGTACTAGATCTTTGAGGGGAAATGCTGGTATTAAATCTTGGAATTAGTAAGTGAGTTTGATGCATAAAAAATGTGGCATTTATAGTTCTAAACATTTTTCTAAAATTAATCACTATGAAATTATATCATCAAAAATGCTGGGTAGGGAGGCAGAGGTAGCTCAGTGCCAGAGAGTCTGCTTAGCATATGAAATGCCTAGGTTTCCATCCCAAAGGAATACACGCACACACACACACACACACACACACACACACACACACCATGCACGCATGCATACACCCCACAGCCAGTATATCCCCAAATGAATCGAAAAGTGCTCTCTCACAATTTGTTCACATCCACTCTGAATTGTTTTGGAAAAAGTTAATTACAGTTATAAAAAATAAATTCTGATATGTACTAGAGAGTAGTGGAGAATTACGTGATACAAATGAGACTTCTGTCTGTGTGGGGCAGTACAGCCCTGGTAGCAGCACTGCCCAAACTGCGTTCAGGGTCGAATGAGCTATATGACTTGATCAATGTGTGAGCAGCCTAAGTAGTACAAGGTTTTACTCGCTCTTTCATGTAATTTTTGTGAGTTTATAAAGCACCAGTCTCACTTTTCTATTTGTAAAGTTGACATTGGTCAGCGGTGTGGAGAGTTAGTGCCCAATTTATATTCAGGTTTATCTGATGCCTGATACCTCTTGTCTTTACTATATCCTGTCATGACCTGGAAGCCTAACACTCTGAGTGCTTTAAAAGAATGGAAAGAAAATCAGGAAAATCTAAGATGGGCTGCTGATGGGGGGAGAATTAGTTTCCTGAGCCCCTGATATCCAGTCCCATGTGTTCAGCCTAAACACAAGTGCAGACAAGCAACACTAACACACACACAGAGAGAGAGAGAGAGAGAGAGAGAGAGAGAGAGAGAGAGAG
>LOJH01001182.1:32769-48508 GCA_001685095.1 Ellobius talpinus
GGACCTTTGGAAGAGCAGGCAATGCTCTTAACCTCTGAGCTATCTCTCTAGCCCGGAAAGTCAGTTTTTAGCAGCATCTCTGGATTACCAGTCAAAGGAGGTTTAGCATGAGTTCTCTGCTGAGATGAGATGGGAGTGTGCATAGTTAGACCTTTAAAAAAGTTAGCAGATATGTTTGCAATCACTTAGCCTGTAGCACATCTCAAGATGGCAGAAAATGAGGAGCTAGGAGATTTTGCCCCTGAATCTTCACCCAATTGCTGTGTATATGCATATATATGCACACATGTTGCATAATTGCTGAGTAGGAAAGGATTATGACATAATGAGAGGGAAACAAAACAGTTTTTCTCTTATTCTAAAGGCCTTGGGTTAAGTAAGCCTCCCAGGAAGGACCAGTACACCGTGATAACATACTATAGAAAGCTGGCCTTCCGTAAGCAACGTCCAGACATGAATAACAACATAGGTTTAGTGTGCCTTTCTTTTTGAAGGAAGCAGTAGAGAGAGAAGGTCCTGGTTATCTAGCTATGGGAGGTGCCAGCAAAAGGCTGGCTTCTCACTTTGTAAGGGTGACACAGCTCTTCTTCTGGTAACTTCTATTTATAGATGACTGTGATATGTTTGTAGATGTGGTAGTTAAAGCTTTAGCTTAGCAAAACCTGAAACAGAAGTTTATCTCTTTTCCTTGCTGGGTATGTGATCTGCTGAGGCCCCTTTCATATTGAATTGATCTAATATTGTAGAAAATAAAATGCATCATTCTCAATTTTTTATAGGAACATAATACAGTAGGCTCCTTTCAGGCAGTCAGTCCCTATGATGAAGCTGATTATAATTTAGAAGGTGGTTCTAATAAACAACTACAGAACAACTGGAAGAAGCAACATGAAGAACCAAGCATGCACTCTGTATTGCTCCCCAAACATTAGAAAACAAATTGAGTAGTTCTTTGTTTTTCCTGAATTAATCCAATGTCTTATTCTCTTATTTGCTTCCATTCAACACAGGATTCAAAAAAATCTAGCTCTTATGCCAAGCATCCGGTTTTATCACATGAAAATTAATAACTAATATCTTCTTGATCAAGGGGTCGGATGGCTATGACAGTGAACCTCTTTTAATAATTATACCCATAGACCCAAGAATGATTATTTGATGATTGTAAACTTCTATTTTAGTTCAAAGCCGCATACTCTTAGAGACGTTATTCTTCCTGAGGGAGTAAGAAAATTAGCTCTTCACAGATTTACACCCAACCCTAATCCTAAAAGCTGTCTTTGACTATTACCACCAATGAAGAATGGCTCTTCCTCCCCAAGCAGGTATCAACTACCAAATAAGAAATACCCAAAATTTTACTCTATGTCAAATTATGAGGCTCAGAGCATGATTTATGAATATGCCTAAGTTAACTTGGATGCCACATTTGATAACGTATCATTGTCGGTACTGTTTTCAATAAAACAGTTTTTTTTTAAAAAAAAAAACATTTCCTTTTGCAGCTTTACTAATTGGAAGAAAATACAATAAAGAATATCCACCCTGATGACATCGGTGTTCCAGGGGGCTGTTCCAGCATTAGGACTTTTCTTTCATTCATATTTCTGTAGAAAATTCTGATTCTTTTATCCAAGTCTCTGTCTTTGATGTCCATTCATTGTCTGCCCTATCTTTAGCTGAAATGGCGTAAATGCCATTGATTGTTTAAAGCCACTCCACAGAATCCATTGTCAAATCTCTGCCGTCACGTTACTCTTCCACCATCACTGCAAGAAACTTAACTTTGCTTATGATGTAATGATTTCAAAACATTATATGGCAATATTCCAAGGACAAGAGGAATAGCCTCATGATTCTAGAACCCAGAAACTATAACTAGGTTGCAGCTGAGTTCCAATAGAAGAAAAGGGATAGAGACAGCATTAATGGTCATTTTGGACTAAGAATCCCAATCCCAAAGACAGCACCCATCTTAACCCCAGTCAATCTTCGTGTGTGATTCATGGATCACCAGTAAAATGGGAATATTTGCACAAATGTTCTCAGGATAGATTCAATGATAGATCATCTCTTTTTTACCCTATTGAGAATTGCATAGGTTAATATGATGAAATATGATTATATCCATACAAGTCCATTGTTCGTCTAACCCCTCTCAGTCTCATTCCACCCATCTACTTTCCTTTGCTTACTTTCTTTTCTATTCTTTCCTTTTTTGTCTAGTCATTTGTTTTTAAATCATTAAGTCCTTTTAGAGTTGCCCATATTTACAAAGGTCTGGAGGATCAACTGAAACTTAGAAACTTACCAGGGGCCACAACCCCTAAGAAGAATGATTTTCCTTCCCTGAGCTATTCATCTGCAGGGGCATCCTGAGATCTTCCCCTATTTTTGCTGAAATTTGGATTGGCTAGGTCTTGTGCAAGGGGAGATACTCTATTAACTTCTGTTCTTTATGCTAATGTGTCCCTGGCTCTGTATTTACACTTGGGGAACTAACTTGTGTGCAGTCTGCCTCTGGCTTTTCCCTTGTCTGGTTGAAAGCAAAGACCCTTGTAAAGCTGAAAGTTGACAGTTTGATCTGCTTCATTCAGTACATTTCCTTTTATTCTTTTAGTTATTAATAGTTAAATAAAAAATGCGCACACACACGGCTGACCTCTTTAAACATGATCTAAACTAGTAAGTCACAGTGAATGGTCCCTATCTAAATAGAGAAGTAGCCAGCTAGATTATAGAAATATCCCAAACAGGCACAGTGTGAGGCAGGGACAGTGAGATCCGTCATGATGGTTGTCAGAATATCCAGTACATCCTAAAATTCCCAAACCACGCATGAAAATAAAGATTTGAGAGTCCCTGAAATAGCTGACTCTTTCATTCTTTCTATGAATTGCACAAACCTTCTGAAAATAAGCCATGAAGCAGTTACTTTATAAGACTCAGTGGATTTATAGAAGCAGACAACATTTTCATATGCTGGGGTTAAATGATTTGGAAAATTATGAATTGCCTTCAGTAAGACAGATATATAAATATTAGAATAAAATAATCATCAAAGATGTCTCTGAATATCTGGATTATGGAATGTGACACTGGAATGGATTTTAAAAATTAAAGTGACCAAAAATAATCCTGTTTTATCATTAAGGTTAAAGTAAAACAGCAAAATGGAATTTGAAGTAGGGAAATTTAAGGGAAACCTTTAAAAATCTTTGATTTGGGTATAGGTATGTAGATCAGTGGTATAGACTATTTGTCTAACTTATGCAAGACCCTGTGGGTAGTTCACATCAGCTGAATGAGTAAATATATTAAACAAAATGAAAATATTTGGTTTAGGAGCTTTCTAAAACATAAAATAGATTATGAAAACTCTGAAGATCTGAGTGAGACTCAAGGCTTAGAAATTGTCTGTGCCTAACATTGTCACTGTGTGGTAGGTCTGTTTGAGATGTTTTCATAATTTTCACTTGTTTAGATAGTTTATGATGGATTTTTTAAAACTCTGGTGAATTCTATAACTCAGGTCTAATTCATTCCATTCAATAAAAATTTTGTGAAGTCATAATCTCTTTTACTCAGATAATCCCCATTTATTATCTAACTCTCTACATGTTTATAGTCAGCTTGTAATTGCTTTCTGTTCACTCATGTTACCCATAAATGAATCCCTCCTTGCCCGATCATGTCAACATAAGCATTGGGTTGTCAGCTACACTAACTGTTGGTTACTTATCCACATAAGACCAACAGATGGCTTCTGTTTGATCAATACATTCCTGAAGGATGATGAATCCTGCCCCATGCTATTAGGATGATAAATGATTTCCATGTTTAGGCTATACAATGAAAAGGAAATAAACACACAAAAGGGGAGAGTATAGGTGATCAATAATATTCAGAGACCAGTGTAATGATTGGATTAAATAAACACATGCAGTGAATTAAGACTCAGTCTCAAATGACCTGTTTATTGACTTGAGGATTTTCCTTTAAAGTTAGGACTTGTTACTGCTGAATAAAAACAGCAGAATGGAGTCTGGGACACCTCTCTGCTGCCTTTATTTTGTGTAAAGCATTCACAGTCTGTCTTATCTAGCTGCGATCTGGGTCCTATTTGCTTCTCCTCCTGGGATGCTGTAGCATGTGTGTGTGTGTGTGTGTGTGTGTGTCTGTGTGTCTGTGTGTGTGTGTGTTTTGTGCACGTGTAGTGTCTGTTCAAGTGTATTTCCTTCTTCCAATTTAAGACCTGGGGGACACTATTCTAAGAGAGTTTTTTTCTTTTTTAAATTTTAAAACTGCTTCAAAATAAAAATAAAATGCTTAGTTCTGCAAGATGGTGTCTTCAAGAATTCAAGAAGATTGACAGTAGACACATTGTCCACCCACACCGCCTCTCCACTTCTCACACAGATCTGTTTGTTTTTAAGCAGTACTGTCTAAAACCTCCAGCAAAACGCAGGTGTCTGTGGTGGTAAGCTGCCCGCACCCTCACGGCGGCGGAGAAGCAACTTCACCTTCCTCCTTTGGATTCTATTCTCCACAGCAGTGAAAACTTCTGACTCTCACACACCTTTTGACTCTGAAAGTCGCTGGGCTACACTTTCACTTAGTTCTCCTAGGTTCCATCTGGTGCTAACAGAGGGGTCAGAATGGCACGTTAGCCTGAGACCTGAATGTTCCCAAACGGCATAAACCCTAGTCACCTGAGTCTGAGTGCCTACCGTGAGAAAACAGCTCCTTCCCCCCTTGAATCTAAGTCACTTGGGCTTCGATGGCCTCCTTGAACAGGGCCTTCTTTTTGAGCTCATTTGTTTTCTTTGCCTGGGTGCCTTCCACACCCCGCCCCCATGTGCTAGTGCCTCCTCTGCTTCCTTCTGTGACCCTTCATCCATGGAAGGTGGAAAATTAGATTCAAATTGCTATCTGCATCTTCATTTCACTCTCAATATTGCAAACGTACAAGCATGAACTAATTCTCACAACTGTGCTGTGTATTTACCTACCAACTCATTAAAATGTGGCTTCAGCACAGGAGAAGGGGATCATATATTGGAGGAGGAAGGCAATTTAGTTGGCAAGCTCATTTGTGTATTCTCTGGAATGTCAGAGCAAAGACTTGTCCTTGGGGTAAGGGTGCTCTCTCCCTCAGTCTGCTCTCTCTGCTGTCTGCCTCTGCAATTAGCTGACACCTCTGCGCCAATGACTTCATCCTGAACTTATTTAGTGGACAGGCTCAAAATAGTCAGCCGACGAATTACATCCTCTTTTACAGAATCGTGATAATCAACGGCCGAAGCAGCTTTGCCAGTAGAGAGTGGAATGAGGGGAAGTCTCCTGGAGAGAATGTGAGGAAGAACTGCACCATCTGCAAAGTGCAGGGAAGGCTATTTTGACAATTCCCATGGAAATCTGAAATCTAGACAACATCCCAAAGAACAGATGAGAATAACCCCCCCATGCATTATATTTTGTACTGTAGAGCAAAAACTTCAGTACCAAAGTTTATTCAACTAAAAACAAAAACAAAATTTATTTTTAAATTAAAACAAGGAATTTTGCTTATGATAGGACTTTGCTCACAAACTTCCCTTTGCGTTTGGGCACTAACAATGATTGCATATTCATTTGTCTGATTTTCAGATTGTAGTATTGGAGAAACCAACCAAAAGGAAACGCGTTTAGTATCATTGATCCCTGACCTACAGAGCTACCCATTCAGCATGAGTATGCAATAGATATATTCACTTCTAGTTAAGTTCAGGGGAAATGCTCACAAAGGGTGTTAGTTTGCTTGCAATTGTCAAACGCCTTGAAGCACAGCTGAAAGCAATTGCAAATTCTAAATCTTATTGGAGTCTTCTTTATCTTCCTACACACACCTCAGTATAAAATGTGCATACTCGCACACGTGTGTAGCCTGAATACTCACACACTTGTGTAACATGCACGCTTGCACACATGTGTAATGTGCATACTTGAAATATTTGGAAGCTTTATTTTGAGGAGCATTCAAAGCACTGCTCCACTGTGTGAAGTTGGGAACTGAGATACCCAGTCTGGTGAAGGGAGGCATATTGATATTGAGTGGCTGGTAAGGCTTGCACAGTTACAGAATAGAAGTTGTCCCTCTGGAGACAGAATTGTCAGGTAGTTAGAATAATAAAATAGCATTAGAAACCTACATCTTCATAGCGTTTTAAACAGTGGCTAATAATCAGGATATTAAACGAGAAAGAAAAACATTTTTCCAGCCTGACTCATCAGTTTTGATTCTTATTGATTTATAAAAATTTTAAATAAAGGTTGTGAATATTTTTCCAGGACATAGTCTTCTGCTATGTTGTTCTAGTGGATACACAGTGCTGAGTTTAGTGGCCATGGTACTATGCCATTAAATAATCTGTTTGTAACATTTTGATTATTAGCGATTTTTATCTCACACAAGTAAGAAATGTCATTGTACCAGATCTTAATTTCATTAATCTCTGACTATTTTTGTAACACAAATTTCTTTAAGTGCAGTTATTATCCAGAGTTACATACAGTGGCTGGTTTTGCAAAAAGCACTTGCTACTATATTGCTAGCCTATAGCTTAGCAATAAAAATTAAAATCATCATTTCAAACCACTTTACAAATCTCATAAATAAAATATTCTGCATGTTTGAAGTTCTAATCCCATGCTGATGGTTTTCCAAGTTTTATTATTTACATGTACTGATATTTTAAAATCTCCCTTTTGCTTTTGACAATGAATCTTTGGAAAATATGTCATATATATTTTTACTTAACTTTACTGCATCTTCAAAAATCTTTCTCTGTGCCAAAAATAGTAACTATGTAATAAAATTAATTTAGCTATTGCATACATTTTATACTGAAAACTAATATATATGGTCTACAATAGAATAAAGTATGATTTTCCAGTAATAATTTTCCAAAAGTGTAAAATTTGACCTAGAAGATTTTGTTGGAGAAGATTTTGTTGGATAATTTGCAGTTTTTCAAAAATTTAAAAATCTTTTCTGTCACCCACTAAATATTTCCACATATTTGGGCCAAACTAGACTTTCCTTCATAGTCTCTTGCTTTATCCATCTAGTTGTGTACCAATAATACTATTTTTCCTATTGTAAATTTATTAAAAGTTCTGCTCAAGATTTTATTCATCAATGTTCTCTGTTATTAATTTTATTATTTTTACATGCTTTTTTTATATCGACCTTAAAATGTTTCTAAAATATTTATCTGTATGAATTTCTTTTGGGCTGCTTTATTTAGTTGGTGTTCATTATAGCTTTCCCCACTCATGGTAAGGTATGTTTTCAACTCATGCAATTGCAATGTTTCCTTGGGGTTTTGTGCTTTTTATCACATTCATACATTATATATGAATTTTTTTACCAACCTGCCTGTGCATTTATATTTGTTTTAATTCTGCTGAGATTGCCTTTGCTTAGTTTTTGTTGTGCAATGAGTTGAATCTTATCTATCCTGTTTCTAAGTGCTGTGTGCATATATATATTCAATACAATTCATTATAGAGGCCACATTAATAAAATTAGTGATTTTACATCTACATCGAAGGTGTAGAGAAGATTAACACATAAAAGGTATTGTTTTATATATGGCCTCTTTTATAAATGCACAATATGTTAATTAAAAATGTTAATTTGCTGTCAAATAAATCCTATCCACAAATTTTTCATCCTTGCAGAAGTCACTCTCATAAATGCATTCTCAACAGAACTGTTTTGTAATATAAAGCACACAGAACGTAAATCTGTGAGACTCTCTCTCTAGTAAAAATAACTCAGTTTACATTCAACAGAGACCATGAAAAGTCTAATGCCTCTGAAACATAAATTCTTATCCCATCGCAGCTATTTCTCAGTGTTTCTGAATTTCAAAATGCATACCCCAAGCACTCAAAACATTTTATTTAATAATGTATTGCCAGCAAAATAACCTGATGATTTTAACCATGATGGGGGGGAGATGCTATGTGTGTTTCTTTCTTAGACAGTAGCGAAAAGGAGATGGGAGACAGCTAAGTGGGTAAGGTTGTTACTAAAACATGTAGACCTGAGTTCAGATCCCCACGGTGTGTGTAAAAGGTGGACAAAACATCACATATCTGCAGTCTTGGTGTCCCCATGGAAAGATGGGAGGCGGAAGCATGAGAATCCCCTGAAGGATGCAGGCAGCTGTCCTGGCACATGCAGTGGCTAACAGCAGAGATGGTCTGCCTCGAAACAAGTGGAAGAAAAGAACATAAACAGTATGTTCTCTGGCTTTCTGTGGCATGAGGACCCATGCCTGTACTGCATACACATACTCTCCACACATCACACACATAAGGAAAGAAGTATAAGGGACTGTTATATAATGACCCAGTAGACAACTCCATACAAAATAATCAGTGTGGCTGATAGAGCAAAGCCCAGGGAGGAAAAAAATCCCACACTAGAGCAAAAATACAATGTGAGTGATTATATTTCTATACAAGAAAACTCAAAAATAATTTGTATGGTTATAGCTACTAAATGTCAGTAAGCAGGGATACAAAATACATGGCCGGCTCTTAACTCATCACTGATGTCTGAGTTCTGACACTCTGACTAGAGAGGAAATGACAGCTTTATTTTTGCTCCCGTACATCCTTGGTTCTTTCTGAGATTTGACATTGTGTGCTGTAAAGTCAGGAACTGGTCCAATCAAGGGAGTGGGACACTCAGAGATCTGGATGCAGCATGTGACAATGGCCAGGGCTTGATTTCAACTTTTGTCATTAATCTCCTACATTGACGTGGCATTTCAAGAAACACTGACTGTTAAATCACCTTTAAGCAAATCAGTGGAAGTCCGGTACATACCTACAAACGAATATTTATATACACGATAGCATACTAAAGCAGTTTGAGTGGATTGAATTCATGAGTATTTTCTTGCCTGAGTTAATAAGAAATTTCACTTTCTCCCATCTTAGTTTCTTCTTCAGTTTAGGGTTGAGTTCTTCCTTGTTAGGATTTTAAAATGTGTTCCTAAGGTGGTGACTATGAAGATTTTCTTAACTGATGATGTAGGGTTAAAAGCATGCACTATCTGTCGAGGGACTTGTGCCTGCACTGCCTCACAGCCCTCCACAGCTCTTAAGGAACTAAGGCTGAGAAGAATAAGAATTTTGAATATCTAGGAAGAATAGACGTGATTAGTACTGCACGATTCCTCTCATTTGGTAGAAAACAAGGTACGTTGAGAAACTTGCTTGGTGCCGGATACTAAGCAATACTTCTGGTCCAGTGTTTGTGGCATTCTCTCTTGAGGGATGTACATTCTGTGCCTGTTTGCTCTCTGGCTCACTCTTTCTTATCCTCTGTAAAGTCAGTTGCAAGTTACTTCTTTAAGTAAAAACTCAGCAACAAAGGGTATTTTAAATTCATCTATTTATATCATGACTGTTGACAATGTTGCCTGACATGACTCAACCTGGCTAAACCAGGGCACTCACGTGTTTAACCAAGGATGAACCTTAGCTAATGCTGAGAGCATGTTTTCCTGGACTTAGTTATCATCTGCACTCACTTGAATTTAAGTAAATGAGATTTCCCTTAATCATGCACCGGCGCCTCATCCAATCAGCTGAAGCCTTAAGAGCAAACAGTAAGGCCTCTTTGTTAGTCATGGTAACTGTGTTCTGTAAAATCCACGTGAACACTGAACCATTTGTGCCAGGAGAAATACAAGCTCAGGTTCAGAAAAGCTTGAAATTAAGAAAACATAACAATGACAACAAAAATGAGAAAATTTGGTGTGTTAAGTGATGGGATCTGGGTAAGGTGTGGATCTTCTTCTTAAGAAGTAGGGTGAGTGCAATTTGGAATAGCAGGCATGTATTGATGCATAGCTTGCCTGTCTCCTGGGGTAGGCTATTTAAGATTAAAGTGAGGGCCTTCAACAAAGAGAAATGCAACAACTGGGCATAGACCTCACCCTCTGAGTAAAGATTCACTCAAAATAGATTATAACCTCAGCATGGCATGCAGCACTATGAAATTCTTAAAGCCAACAGGAGAAAACCTAGATGACTTGGAGTATATGAGGACTTTTAGATATTACACTAAAGGTCCATCCCATGAAAGAAATAGTTGGTGAGCCAGAGGCCATTGCAGTTAAAACTGTGTGCTATGTGAAAGACACTATCAAGAGGAGAACAGAAGTCACAGAATGGGACACCATATTTTAAAAAGCACATCTGATAAAATATACAAGAAATTCTTAAAAATCAATAGGAAGGAAACCAATGATTGAACAACAATCAAAGATCTCATCAAAGAATATAGACATTTAGCACATATAAAGACACTCTATATTAATTAAAGCATGGATGAGTACCAAGGTATACTCATTTAAATTACCAATACCTGGAATACTGGACACACTGAAACCTCTCAATTACATAGGTGACAAAAATACTTATTCCATACGGGTGGGGATAAAAGCCACACAAGCACTTT
Organism: Ellobius talpinus; assembly: GCA_001685095.1. Lineage (NCBI taxonomy): Eukaryota > Metazoa > Chordata > Mammalia > Rodentia > Cricetidae > Ellobius > Ellobius talpinus. The sequence continues at coordinate 43,295 of LOJH01001182.1, forward strand.
GAACAAAAGTTCAATGACTATGTTCAAAAACAGGAATACTCTTGGCATACAATTCAACAATCTCATTTCTTGGTATTTACATGCAGAGGTGTAAATCTGTGATCATTAAGAATACTTGAATATGGATTTTTATATCTATTATTAATTGTCAAATTTTGGAAGCCATCAAAATATCTTTCAGTGTAGAAATGAATAAATGGGGAACATTTATTTAGAGCACTAAATTAATAGATAAATCATCAGCTCATAAAGAAGCATGGTAGAACCTCAAACACATATTTATAAGTAAAAGTAGAAACATGGGGTTACATACTGCATGATCACAAATACATGATGGATCAGAAAACACAAAACTGTGAAGGGCATAAAATATAGATGGTTGTCAAAAGTTGGGGAAGAGATTAAATAGGCAGAGCTAGAACAATTTTATAGCAATGAAGAGCTCCATATAGTGATGGACGTGGTTTATATCCATAGAACACTCAAGCCCAAGAACAAATCTGTGACATTATTTATGACAGAGAAATATAGGTTCATTGTTTTAATGTCCTGTGGGATATTAGTAATGGGAAGGGTATGTACATGTGGGCTATTAATCCCCATATACTTTCTAATTTTTCAATGAAGATCATTTCATTTCTTTCTCAGTTGCTGTGTTAAGGTACCCTGAACAAGCAACTCAAGGGAGAAAGGGTTTATTTTGGCTTGGAATTCCAGGGAGATGCAGTCCGCCATGACTGAGAAGGCATGGCGTTAAGTATGGTGTTAGGGGTAGATGTCTGACTGATCACATTGTACCCACACTCAGGAAGAAAGGAAGGATGAGTGCAGTGTGTCTTCACTTCTACCCCTCCGGGGTCCCACCTACAGTAGGTAGTCCATCCCGCCTCATCCCACTTCAAACAATATAATGACCCATAGGAATGACCAGAGGCTAATTTCCCCAGATGATTCTTAACTCTGTTCAGCTGACAATTAACATTAATCATTACATAGGCTGAGGATGGTCTTCTTCGGCAGGGTGCTTGCCAAATGCATGAATTCCCGGCACCACACAAGTCTTTAATCCCAGCATTCAGAAGGCGGGGGCAGGAAGATCAGCATTTCATACTCATTCTTGTCCACATATGGAGTTTGAGGCTAGACTGGAGTACATGAGACCCTATTTAAATAAATGATAAACAAATGAATATAAAAAATTTGTTTGAACAACCTAAAGTGCCCTTGAAAAAAAGTCTTGCGATGTAATACATACAGGGGCTGGAGAAATAATTCAGCCCCTGCCCCCCATTAGACAGCTCACAGCTGCCTGTAACTGCATTTCCAGGCTTCTGAGGCTCTGTTCTGGTATACATAGACACTGGACTCATGGATACAAGTCCACACACAGACATACAGAATGCTTTAAATCAAAAAAATATAAAGTAAATACAATCATCAAGGCTTGAAGAACATGTTGTCTGAGAATGCAGATGAGCAAGAATCTCCAGTGCACAGAAGTTCAGTGGCACTAGACATGCACAGGTTAGTGACAGGAAGATGAGAGCGAGAGAAGGAGCATCCTGCTTAAACTTGTATCTCATTCTAGAATCCCCTGGAATAAATGAAGAGCTGATGACATTTCTAAACAAGCAAGAATTCTGAATAAATTGGCCTTTTGAGTAGATAACTGAGAAAAGTTATGAAGGAGACGGCGTTGAAGAAACAATACTAGAGTCAGAAAGGCTTGAACCCGACAATGATCCACAGCAAAGAACATTTCTATAATACATCTATACTTTATAACATATTCTTTATTGGTTCATCGGGAATTTCACATCAGGCACCTAATCTTGCTTTTCTTCTCCATCCCTCCATATCTGCCTCTCACCACTGCAGTGTCCTCAAAAGGGAAAACTCCCAAATTAACTATAAACAAAACAAAACAAAACCCACCTTGCTACTCCATCTTTCCAACTCTCCAAGACCTTTTCATTCGTCCTAGTGGCGTGGTGTGTTATGCATCAGACCCTTTTGTCCAGTCAGCCCACCCACAAATGTTCTTTGCAATGAGTCATTGGGCTGGTTCAAGTCCTCTGGTACACCATAACCCTGGACCATCCTTGAAACTCCTCTTGAATATCCTGCTGTTGCCCCGAGGTCCTGGAGATCCTGTGGCTATCATTCTGCAGGAACAGTCCCTTCATGCACTCTGGCAGATCATAAATGTTTGGGTGGGCCACCACAAGGCCCAGGATGTGGGTCTGAATGGTAACTGAGCTAGCTGGTCAGTCTTGACCCATGGAACCATCCCACTCAGGCAAGAAGAATCTACTTTTGAAAGTAGGATTTACAAACATAATGTTCTTGTTGTCCTAATATTGTAATGTCTGTGCATATTTCCTATATGTTTGTAAAATATGTAATAAAGTAAGAAGTCATTAGAATGGTTGGGATCGGTGTTACCTAGAGTCCAAGAAAAAAGAACAATTAAGATCAAGATGTATTCAAAAGAATATATGTGTGTCCTCAGAGAAAACAGTTTAAATAACATTCAAATGGGAGAAATGCAACTCAGAAAGGCCAGGTTCTGAAGTCACCCTGGCTGCATCCACCTCTTGGTTAGTTTGTCCACTTGTATTCCCTGGTTCACTGGCCAAGCTGTGGGAGTAGTAAATGCAGCCAGCTACTTGAGAGCTACTTTGCGAGTTTCTATGTGTAACCGCTAGAGCCATGTTGACATTGTCTGTGCCATCCATGGTGTTGGTACTCACAGGGCTGTGGAGAGTCTAAGCACAGGGCTAGGGGAGTCCAGGCAGAGCTTTGAGGGGGTGTGCTCTCCAGATTTAGTTGCTGAGATCCTTAATCTGAATAGCAGTGGATTCAGGCACAATGGGTAAACCATCATGCAGTTCCAACAGGAAGTCAAAGAAGTCCCCTTCTGTGAGGAATGAGGTTGAGTGTACAGGAAGGCAGAGCACTTCAGATGCCCAACACAATCCTGCTACTCAAAGAAGAAAGAAGACTGTGAACCTGGACTTGAGCTACAGAAGAAAAGCAGAGGACAAGATAAAAACTAAGCAACAGGAAAGAACAAAGGTAAGAAATGATACAGAGGGCAGTCTGAACCTGTGTCAAGGAATATGGGGTACATTGTCTCAAGTAGAAGGGAAAGGCAGGTTTTGTTTTGGGAACCCTGAGCTTAACTGTTTAGGCTTTAGACCATTTGGAAGTGTGAGGTTTTTCTTGTTCTTTGTTTTAATTGCATAAGGAAGAGATTAAGCTAATACTGAATGAGTTATGAATGCATTTTATCCACAATCAGAATGAGTTTGAGCAAACATTGAAGACCTCCTTTTGTCCCAGAACTAGAAAGAGTTGCTGTGAATAAGGCAGGCCTAGCCCAGGGAACGGTTACACTGGCACTCCTGGTTCACCTTGCTCAAGAATATGCCTGCCTCTGGGAATGAGAGAACCATAATTTGATAGTTCCTTGCTTCTTTTGAAAGACATAAAGCAACCTTTTAAACAGGAAATATGTCAATGTTATGATCATGAAAATTATAGAAGAAAAAAAGGCTGATTTTAATTGGCCAAATAGCTTTCAATGTCTGGCAAGCAGTTCAGCAGTACATGACAAATTTGACATGTCACTGTGAGAATGCAGCATCTGATCTCAAACAGGGGTGAGAACTTGGGAATTAGAATAGCAGAAAATGAAATGGAGCCTATATACATATGCTTAGATTTCTTTTAGAATAATACATTGAAAAGTTAAAAAAAATCATCAGTATAGATAACTTCATGTTTGAAGGGAAAATATAAGAAAGTAAATTGGGTGGGCTATTTAATGTTCTTTAATTTTTTTTTATTGATTTTTATGGAGCTATACATTTTTCTCCGTTTCCCTCCCTGCCTCTCCCTTCCCCACTTCAACACTCCCCCAAGGTCCCCATGCTCCCAATTTACTTGGGTGTTCTTTAATTTTTTATTAACTGTGTTTGCACATATTCACAATGCATATATGAATGCCAGTTCTCTCCTCCTAGCATGTGGGTCCCAGGGCTCTTGCTCAGGTCACTAGGCTTGGCTGCTAGTGCATTTACTCACTAATACATCTTGCTAGCCCCTTTTCTTATTTTTATTTAGCTGCCCCAAACTAATAACATCTTGTGGTACTTTGTTGTTGTGAATTTAAAATAAAAGAACGCCACTGAGTGAGTAACGAGCTCACTGAGAAGAACAATGTTCTTTTCCATCATTTTCAGATAGGCATCATCAGCTAGGAAACTCATCCAAAATATCTTAATACTGGTTTTCTAGAATGAAATCCTACATAAAAAATTTCAGAAATGTAGCTTTTACAATATGTCTGCATTGTGAGAAACAAGTTCAGCTGAAGGGACTCTGGCAGTTCCAGGATGCTGACCCAGGTCCTTTCTGGAAAATATTTTTGGAAGGCCAAGAAGTAATCCTGTTTTAGATGGTTACAAATTCCTTTTGTTCCTTCGGTGTCAAGACTTTGGGTACTGTAGGTGTCAAAGATGCATTTCAGACTACATTCTGATAGTTCTTCCTCAAACCCCAGTTCATAAAAAATAATATAGTTAAAGCACATGTTTTCACATTTGTGAAATTTATCTCAATAATGCCATTTGTAATTTTAGCACCAGATTCTTTAACTTTAGTTTTCCTTAACCTTACTGTGATGTTAAAGCAACATTTGCCGAGTTTGCTATGTAGAAGAAAATTTACACAATCTAGTAAAGATACAGAATAAGTCATAAGGGCTCATTTCCGCTTAGGTGAGTCATAGGATATGGTGTTCTATTAAAGATGCTACCATAAAGTGACCATTTTAAATTTAGTTTTATCTTTAATATTTCTTAAAAGCATTCTGCTTCCCAGTACATACATTAACATGTTACAGAAAAAAAACTATAAAACACTGGGCAAGTAGACTCTTTTGCACCTGTACTTGTAGCTACAAAGAAGGATTAAGTCCCACAAGTTCAAAGACAGCCTGGTGAGAACTTGAGGACATCCAGGGTAATGAGACCCCATTTCAAACTGAGTTATATCATAACTCAGTGGCAGAGTGTTTGTCTCCTGTGTAGGCCCTGTATTTAGTTGCCACCATTGAAAGAAAAGGGGAAAGGAAAAAGGAAAAGGAGGAAGAAAAGATACACACACACACACACACACAGAGAGAGAGAGAGAGAGAGAGAGAGAGAG
>LOJH01001183.1:4206-32687 GCA_001685095.1 Ellobius talpinus
TGGGGGTATGTATAAGTCAGAAGTTTTCATCAGATTCACCAAAGCCCATGGAAGAGTAATGGACTATCACATCTATCCTTAGAGCCCCTCTTCACCCTACACCCCCACTGTGGCTCTCTGGGGGGTTTGCTTTTCTGTCAAGATGCCGATACATGAGTGGTTTGGGAATGCGCTCTCATAAACATTGGTTGGCTGGCATTTAAATGCCGGTTGACATATTTAATTATTTATGCTGTGTTTGGTGTCTATTGGAATGCCGGTCTCCGGTTGCTCATTCTCGAAGCTCTGCATCCACTGCCTCTTCCCGGTGGGTTTAGGGAGCTACAGACACACAAATCAAAGCAGCGGAAAGGAGGAGGAACCCCATCCCCATCTAGCATTATGCATTTTTCATGAGAAGTGGGTCATTAACAGCCATCACGGTGCTGTGTTCCCATCCTGATGGGTCTTCCTTCCCTGCCTGTCAAGTTATTTGCCTTCCTTCCTCTTCTCCCGCGCGTCCTCTCTGCTTTACGAGCCTCTGTGATGGCTTTACCAGTTCCTTTCCTCATCGATGGATTTTAATGGTTTCTGTGTGCTATGGGCCTTTGAACTGTTTTTCTGTGCTTGAGTCTGTAGCCCCTTTCATCACCTGGCTGGCTCTCTTCCCCAGCTGCTGAATGGACTACCCTGTCGCATTACAGCTGACACATGGCACATATTTTCACAAATTTATCATTTCGGTTCCTAACGCATAAAAAAGATAGGCTCGTATCCTGATTTACCCCAATGTATTGATTTCCACCAAAGATTTAAATCGACTGCTCATTAGATTCTTTGCCATTTCTTTTCAAACCTGTGAATACAAACCCAGTAATTTACTTCTACCAATTCTCTTTCTGGTCTTGCAAATTCTCTGTCAGTTTCCTCCCAAATGATGACATGGAAAATGATTGATCAACCCACCACATGCCTCAGCTCATCTTTCTCGCCTCTGGTTACAATTAGGATGAGGCTTAAAACACAGCAGAGCTTTTTGACAATGTGTGCAGTCAAAGGGGAACGCACACAGGGATGTTAGCAAGAGCTGTTCTATAAAAAGTACCTAAATAACTCATAAATTTCACTACAGTTTAATTTCATATGTAGAGTGGGCATCTGGAAATTATCTTGGTGATCAGTGTGAATTTTTATGGCTAATCAGAGGCCTATAGACTGTACAGGAGTTTAGAGAGAGCAGTGTGAAGGCCTGCGTGCTGTTCTTTGTTCGAAACATCTTTAAGAAATCTTCAGAATTCGAGGCAGCTACGGAACAGGAAACCTTCCACTGCATTTCTTTGCATGACTCTCTCCAGGGCCAGCAGTGAGACTAGAGAATGGAATAGGGTATTGGTTTTTGTTTGTTCTGTTTTAAACGAATTCATTCGTGAAAGTTAAAAAGCAGTAAGGATCCTACATCAGGCAGATAAATGGGAAAACAATAAAACTCAAAAACTACCCAAGCGTGAAATTCCTTGGAACACAGAATGCTTTGAACAATAGGTTCTCCGTGAGCATGAGCTGTGGATGGTGACATCTCAAATGTGGGTTTTCAAGGACAGCTCATAATAGGAAACCTGATCCTATCAAATTAGCCAAACCCACCTCTTACTGTTCTAAAGGAACCGCTTAAACCTCTACCCAGTAAGACCTAAATAGCAGCCTGTGTGTCACCCCCATAATAACTTGGCTTGGGGCCAAGAATTAATACATACATGACACTCAGAACTGCATTCTGAGAGGGGGGGTTGACATCTATTGTCTCCAGAGAGCTCTCACAGAACGCCAAGCCTCTAGAGTGAGGTCAGTACTTAACTGTACACCAGGGTGAGAAGCCTGGAGTGACCACGCCCTTCTCTGGGAACCGAGTTCCCAGTTGCAGCCTTAGCAGATGCTTCCCAAGTGCTCCGTTGGGTCATCCTTTCAGAAAGGAACTAGGAGTCTTCATCCTGAGAGCTGAAGACACAAAGCACCGGACTGCCGGGACAGGAAAGTCAGCACAAGGGAAACACAGTTGTTTTATTTGGGTGGGGTTTTTTTTGGTCTTTTGTTTTTGTTCTTTCTTTTCAGTTCACGGCTAAGTCAAATGGATAAAAACCAGAATGTGTTGGAGGTAGGAGACAATAATAACCCCCATAAAGGAGTGGGGAGAACTACATTCTGGTGTCTCTGGTAAAGGAAGGTACGCTGCAGGATACCAAAAAGACAAGCATAAACACCGACCCAGCCACAAAATCTCTGATCTGCAATTTGTCTGGCCTGCAAGAAATGTTAGGGCAATGGTGGCACAGAACTTATGGGCGTTTTAAACCAATGTCTGGTTTTACATAAGGCCCACTCCACAAGATGGAACCTATACCTGACCCTGCTTGGCTAACCAAGAAGAAAGAACCAGAGACTAGATAGCCCAGAGACGGAGGGTAAAACCAAACACTACTGGTCTGAAAAAAATCAATAAAATGATTCCTAATGATTTTCTGCTATACTCATAAATCAGTACCTTGTCTTGTCCAGTCAGCATCAGAGACTCTTCCTCCAGCAGCAGATGGGAACAGATGCAGGAACCCACAGCCAGACAATATGTAGAAAGAAAGTCTAAATTGGAGGTCTCCATCAAATCCCTACCTCTCAGAGCTCAGGGAATCCCATGAAAGAGGAGACGGAAAGATTGTAAGAGCCAGAGTGGATGGAGGACACCAGGAGAACAAGGTTCTCTGAATCAACTCAACAGGGCTCATATGGACTCACAGAGACTGAAGCAGCAAACACAGGACCTACACCAAGTCCTCTGCATGTAGATTGTAGCTTTCAGCTCAGTGTTTCTATAGGACTCCTGAGTATGTGAATAAGTGAGTCCCTGATTCTTGTGCCTGCTCTTGGGACTCTTTTCCTTCTATTGGGTTGCCTTGTCCAGTCCTGATGTGATGTTTTCTGTTTTATCTTATTATATTTTTATTTTGTCATGTTTCATTATTATCTCTTTTAAAATTAGGGAGTAGGGAGGAGGGGGAAAAAGAGATGAAGATGGAGGAAACAATGAAAGAGAAATAAAACAATTCCCAGTGGAAAAGCCCACAGCAGGGTTGAATCAGACTGCTGTGGGCCTGAGAAACATTTGCCAGTGTGGTCTCTTCACCCACACAATATGCTATTTAAAAAATAACGCATCTTTAAAATTAGATTTACTATTGCATTGGAATGACAGTAAGTGTATGCATTAAAATACTTTCAACTTGAAAGTTCGTCTCTCAGCTTCCACCCTATCCCAGTGTCAAAAGAAATGAGACTGAGCATGGTTGGGTATGGCTATAGTCCAAGCACTCTGGTAGGCTGAGGTAGGATGATTCTGAGTTCCAAGGCAACCTGAGCTATATAGTGTCCAGTCCGTCTTCTCATGTGCCCTCCTGTTGTGAGGCCAAGACACCGGACCCTGGCAAGCTGAGTGAGGGAAAGGAAGGGGGACACCTAATACAAGACCAGAAATAAGGAGCAGAGTTAGTCAGCAATAGAAAAATACAGTAAGTATACATATTGGTGCATTTCCATAATCCAATATCATACATGCTAAATTATTCATAATTGTGTCAGCTAACTCTCACTGAATTGTTACTAAGTGCTGAGTGTGTTAGATACTTCACCTCACACATCTACACAATAGTCATGAAATGAAGTTGAGGAAGATGTACCATGAAGCATTAGGGCTCCTGTTTCCTCTTCGAAGTTTCCATGCCCAGTTTTTTTTAAATATTTATTTATTATGTGTGCAGTGTTCTGCCTGCATGTGTGCCTGCACACCAGAAGAGGGCATCAGATTTCATTATAGATGGTTGTGAGCCATGACGTGGTTGTTCGGAATTGAACCCAGGACCTCTGAAAGAGTAATGACCAAATGACTAAATGTAGTTAGAAAACTAATTGTTCAAGGACAGACTTGAAGAGATTGAGTTTCAGTTAGAACAAATTTTGAGTCAAACTAGAATTCGTAATTAGATGAAATCGTGGGCGTAAGGTTTCCAGAATTCTATCTCCATCCCATTGTCCCTGTGTACTCTCTTTAATGTCCCTTGCTCTAGCATCACCTTGACTGGTCATCCAGTGGCTCCAGCTGTTTCCTCTAAGAAGTTTTCAACTGCCAATAATGAGGTCTTTACCCAAATGCTACTGTTCATTTGCCCAGATTTTCCATTTCCAGAATTCCCTTGGTTTGTGTTTTCTTTATTGCCTCTATTTCAATTTTTAAGTCTTGAACTGTTTGCTTCACTTGTTTCATTGTTTTTTCTTGGTTTTCTTGGTTTTCTTTAAGAGATTTATCAATTTCTTTCAATTTTTTTTGTTTTTTTCCTCCATTTCTTTAAAGGAATTTTTCATTTCCTCTTTAAGAGTCTCTGTCATCCTCATAAAGTTATATTTAAAATTGTTTTCTTCTGCTTCTTCTGGGTTAGGATGGTCAAGTCTTTCTGTTGTATGATTACTGGGTTCTGGTGTTACCATGCTGCTTTTCAGGTTGTTGAATGAATTCTTGAATTGGCACCTATCCATCTCTTCCTCCAATTGGTGCTGGCAGTGTCTTTGCTTCTTGGTCCAATCCTTGCAGTTGCTGTCTGTGTCTCAGGGAACCACCAAGGTCTCTCTTGGTCCAATGTCTTGTCTGTCTGTTCTCTTGATCTGCCCTGTGAAGTTGCAGCCTGTGCTTCAGAGTTCCTCTGAGGCTGCGGGGAATGGGTAGGTTTGGGGGCTAAGTGGGACTTGTAGCTTACAGGGTGGGATAGATGAGGTGGGAGTGTTGGAGCAGCCCACCTGCAGGAAGCTTGCCTGCAGGCTGACTAGAGAAGCTGAGGCAGGCGGGGGAGGGGCCTAGGAAGTCGAGTATCCAACTGTGTAGGTGATCTGATCACTCACCTCTTGGTCCACTCCGTGCAGTCACAGCCTGTGCTTCAGAGTTCCTCTACCCAAGTGTTGCAAACCATACAGAAACACATAACAGCCCTACTGGAGGTAGAATGAGCTCCCAAGATGGTGATGCCCACCACGAAGATGGGTTCTCTCTGTTATCTGAAGTCTGGAGTTCATCACATCTCACCGTTAGGCATCTCAGTAGCTGTAGGCAAGCCATAAGGATTGCCACTGCTGTAGACTTCTGGGTCCAAAACCATGAAAGAAGCTTCATGAAAGCATTATTTTTTTCTTCTCAGTCATAGAAATTAATTCAGGCACCAGTTCCTGAATCAATAACCCACAAGTAAGAGCAGTTTTAGGTAAACAGGCCTACCTGGAGTTGAGCTCAAGCTCCAAACCACACAAAGTGAGGGGAGGATTAGATGTTGTGGAGGACGCAGTAGAATCAACTTGGAAGACCCGAACAGAGGACACCTAGTAAGCTTCTTACCCTCTGATAGTCCGCAGTACATCCACAACTGAATTCAACCTGCCTCAAAAACATGTCCCACCTCCCAATGCTTTACTTTAATCACTGTCACGGAAGCAGAACCCTGAAAACAATCTCCAAGTTCTCTCCTGTGCTCATCCACAAGCCCACTCCTGTCATTGCTTAATGTGCGGCCTCCATAGCTCCAGTTCGATTTGATCTATGTCTCCATTGTTACCAGAAGTAGGGTACCAGACGCTTAAGTGGGAAGGAGAGATCACACCACTATATGTGTAGCTTCCTTTACCTCCTTAGCTGCGGATATAGCTCCTCCATGCCGTTATTCAGGAGGTGCTTGCTGGCTGTCTCCAAGCTAGATGACAGGATCAGTGGTTTGAATAAGACGGACAAAGTGAACTAAGACCCTGCCTTCATGGAAATTTACAGGCGAGGAGATCACTGGGGTTGGGGAATGGATAGAACACACCTGTTAGAAAGTCCAGAAGCAGTCAATGGCCTCTGATGAGTTTTAAAAGCAATTAGTGCCTAATCGTGGATGAAGGAAGAGCCTAAACAAAAGAAAAGAAAGAAAAATGAAAGAAAAGAATGCTGTTTCTGGTTCTCTTATACTCCCAGAATTCCATGTGCCTTATTTAATTGCCCAGCACATTTATTTATACATTCTTGTATCCTTTCGTAGAAAGCCTCAACTCTCCCTCCTCCCCCTCCCCACAGTGCCAAAAGCTTATGCAAAACATGATTGTTGTTATTTATCTACATTTTTTATATGCTGCCTTGGTCTCTAATTCCTCTTCTGAGGAAAAAGTGAGAGAGAGAGAGAGAGAGAGAGAGAGAGATTTGGAGTTGTCAAATTCATTTTTAAAAATAAAAAATATTGAATATCTTTACAAATGAGGATACTAATACCTCAAAAGTTTGAAACTGTTGCCTATTACCTCTCTGTAGTGGCACATTCCTGTAATCCCAGTATTCCGAGGGTTCGAGCAGGAAGATCTCAAATTCAAGGCCAATCTAGGTCATGTGATAAGGTTGAGGCCAGTTTGTGTTACATGGTGCAGTTGTTTGGATAAAAATGACCCCCAAAGAGAGTGGCACTATTAGGAGGTGTGGCCTTGTTGGAGGAAGTGTGTCACTGTGGGGGCGTGCTTTGAGGTCTCTTTATCAAGCGTCCCTCAGTGTGACAGTGGACTTTCTGTTGCCTCTGAGTCAAGATGTAGGGCTCTCAGCTCCAGCACCATATCTGCCTACATGTCATCATGTTCCCCTACATGATAACCTCTGAAACTGTAATCGAGTCATCCCAATTAAACGTTTTCTTTATAAGAGTTGTCATAGCCATGGTGTCTCTTCACAGCACCGGTAAACCCTAACTAAGACACATGGTGAGCAATTGTCTCAAAAAATAGAACCGAAACAATGACAAAAAAAATATCACTTTTGCTGATTCAACTAGCTTGCCAATGGAATTTCATCTGAAAGCCATAGATGGCTAGAAGGGTTGTCAGGAAAGTCAGTTCTCATCCAAGGAGGGAGCTGAGGACAGTGTGGATATAGTAGGTTGTAGAGTTTCCTTAGATCTTTGTGTTCTTTTCCAAGTTGTGATTCGACAAAATATAGAACAGGTAGGTTCTTTATACGATGCAGTATTTTCCATGAATTTGGTCTCTTAGATTTTAGAAAATATCTTATATTTAAGATATTTTAGGAACTCCATGTCCATAAATACAAAAAGAGAAATATTTTTTGAAGCTTGATAGCTTTTTAAAAAGCCGTAGCCTAATAAGAACCAAAATTATGTTTATCTGAGTAATGTAAATTTGCTTTTCAGAAAGTGAATGCGGCCAGAGAGGTAACTCAGTATTTAAGAATACTTGCTCCAAAATCTTAAGTCCCAGAGTTCAAATCCCAGCGCATACAGAATATACTGGGGATCCTACAAGCTCCCATGTCCCCAGCTCTAAGAAGCAAGTGACAGGAAGATCACTGTGGCTTGTTGGATTTCACCCTGGCTGAGATCTGAGCTCTGAGTTCAGAGAAAGAGCTCTTACCTCAAAGGAATAGATGGAGTCTGATAACAGAGTAAAGTCAACTCTCCCTTCTGCCATCTACATGTGTATAGGTGTGCATACCAGCATACACACACTTGTGCTTACCCACTCTCTCTCTCTCTCTCACACACACACACACAAATAAAAATAAATACTTTTCAAATAAAAGAGAAAATGAATGTGGTATAATAGAAACAGCCCTTTCTGAAGCTTGGCCAGAAAAGCAGCCTCACTGAGTTATTCTGAATACTCTGAAAGAACACACAACTTCTCTAAACCTTGTGAGCTGAAATCATTAATGCTACAAAAAATGAGCCTTGGAAAATATCCGATGCACAGATGCTTCTAACAAGCACGCTACAAGCACAAGAAATATCTCTCTTCAGCGCCAACAAGCATTTGTTAGGTTTAGCATATGGGATGATTCATAAGGATACAGAGGCATTGAGTGTCTAAAACTGAAAGCTACTTCAGGATGACCGTTGGATTCTTAAGACCAACTTTAAAAAAAAATAACTTCTTTATTGAACCTTTGGGGGGCTCACATTATGCACCCCAATTCTGTTCACCTCCAAGTGTCCCCATATCTCCTCCTCATCTCTGTTGCATTACCCCCAAACACAAAACAAAACAAAGTAAGCAAGCAAACAAAAGCAAGAAAGATCCAAAAACCAATAAATCAAAACAGAACAAAAACCACACCAGAAAAATCTCTGCTTTTTTTCTCCTGACTCTCCATCACTTTTTCATCCTTGCTGGTGGCACTGAAGGACTCGGTGTGTCATATAGTGTACCCCTTTGTCCCATCAGCTTGACTGGCAATTGTCCATTGCAATGAGTCACTGGTCTGGTTCAAGGCCTCTGATTTTTGGTACACCATCCTCACTGGACATGTTCTAGAGCTCTTCTGGGGCATCCTGTTTCTTGGAGATCTTAGGGGTATTGTTCTTCAGGACCTGTCCCTTCACAAGCTCCAACAGGATCCAGATGGGGTAGATGCTAGTGTGGGTCAACCCAAGGCCTTACCACTTGCTGGTAAGGCCACCTTTAAGTCCCTAGCCTTTTAATGAATAGCCAACTTCCCAAACACAATAAAAGTAATTATGAAAGTATTATTGTTTTTATTTTGACTATGCAACCAAAATTTCTGAAATATATATTACATAGAACAGGATTAAATCCTAATGTCTTTAAAGCATAAACTAATGACATTTTAGTATAATTTATTTCCCCTGAAACCTTTTGAACCATTCTATTAGATGTCACACAGATTCTTGCTACAGTCAATTACTGTGATTAAAATGGTTGTTTGCTGCTTTTACGCTGAACATTTTCCTCCCTCTCTAGAAATGCCAGAGTTATCTAATCTCCTAACAATTCATGGGATAAGAGACAAGCAATGACACCTACCTTCCCTTTTCTTCTTTATGGTTATGAGTTATGAGAGTTGAAAATCCAACTATTAACCCACAAGGCCACTTTGTCTTAAAGCTATCCAGACAGAAGTCTGTCTGCAAATATCTTTGTAGATTGTGGGTAGGAGATAGTCTTAAATTTGTGATCAAGGTCCATCTTGCTAACAGTAGGGCTCACGTGCTAAACTTATGGAGATAGTCCAAGAAGAAGCAGTAGGACAAATAGAAACTGGAAAGTTGTCCATCACAGGGGACCAGCAGTTGGCATGTGCTCGGGTGAGTTGCCACATCACTGGGTCACAGTCAATGAGTACACTGTGGTTTCTCCATTACCTAGCACAATGTGGCCACATACATCACACTATGATCCTTGCCTGCTTTCAGGCGAGTCAACATCAACATGACGTCATCCACAGCCAATCAACACACAGCCAAGCTGGCAGGGGAAGTGTTGAGAGAATGCTTTTGAGCCCGAGAGGCAGAGGGTGCCAGCAATATATTTAATATATTGCCTGCAATACATGCCCAGGAGTTCTGAACTGTATTTATAAAACAGCATTCATTACTGCCTCAAGCACTGTGACAGGTTCCCAGTGACATCGCATTCCACCAGAGAAGCCCCAGTGGTTGATGGACAAAAGGTGTCCAGGGACAACCTTTGTTCACCGTTCCATCACATGGCTCTATAATAAATATTAGTCACCCAGTGTACAAATAGAATGTGGCAAAGTTTCCTGAAAGGACAAAACCCTCTGCCAGAGGTCAGAGTACAAACACTGTTCTAGGCTGATAGAGCCCTAATCAGATTTATAGTCTTGACGAGGGAGAGTCATTCTTTTCCCCACTGAGCTGATGCCGTCTGGGAAGAGCAGTCTGAACCTTTATTACAGAGGCCTTCTTATTTCTCTTAAACAGTTGTTTGGATTAAACCAACTTTGTATTTTAAAGTTTTGGTCTTTTATCTAAGCCCTAAGTCAATACCAATACTCCAAACGATCTCCCTATTCAGGCCCATTGACCTGTTAGACCACAAAAGGAGGAGTCATGGCTACTTGGAGCTCGTCTTTCAGATCATGGCTGTGGATCCTTCCGCAGGCCTCAACAGAGTTACGAAGTCGCCGTGCGATATGCAAGAACGGATGCACAACAAGGCAGTTTATGCTCTTTGAAAAGACAACTGTGCTGCTGTTTCCACTTTGTTTCTCCAGCAGAATAGCTTTCTGTCTTGAAAGTTCTTTCTATTAGGGGGTTGGAGAGACAGACGGCTCAGCAGTCAAGAGCCCATATTCTTGTAGAGGACCAGAATTCAGCTTCCAGGACCCACATCAGGCAATCCAATACCTCTGGCCTCTGTAGGCCCCTTGCACATGCGCAGACACACATACACGCAATTAAAAACAAAACAAATACTTCTTAAAAATAAAATTATATTATAGGAAAAATCACACTGTGATTCAAGAAAGTCCCAAGGAGAGAGGATCGGTGGAAAGACTTGGCATTACTTTAGGCAGATCGAGGTTAAAATAACACAACATTTACACAGAAAGAATCTTCTGAGAGTGGCTTTGGGAGCAGCGCGTCCACTTTATAGATTCTGTCTTATGCAGAAAGAATGTGGCCTGAGCCTCATCGTGTCCCTTTGTTATGAATGCTTCCTTTACAAGTGATTGACAGACTCTAAACAGTCGGAGAGATGTCTGGGGTGACGGTGTCTGGAGCGATACTGTTTCTAGGTTCTTATCCCACCCCTCACTCCAACCAAGTCCTTGTGCTTGTTCTGATCCTCCTGGTTGAGCCAATGTATATACCACGAGGACTCCCTGGGCATGGAGATTCTTTTGATGTATTTATTAATAAGCATATCAATATGAACCAAAACCCTCTTATAGCCAGTCTTTCTTTGTTCTGCAGTTCCCAATAATGACTCAGAGACTTCTTACTAATTATGAATACTTGGCCTTAGCTTAGGCTTGTTCCCAACTAGCTCTTAGAACTTAAATTAGCCTGTTTCTATTAATCTGCTTTCTGCCTAGCTACTGGCCATTCAGCTCTTTTTTAAACGAATCAGAATGCGTCTTAAACAGAGACACATCTTCACAGTGTACAAAAGATGATCCCACAACAACCTTTCTTGGTTACAACAGCAGCTACCAAGACTAATAACTACCAGTGCCTGCATTTGAGACTTGTTCTTAACTAGAAGTCACAAACAAGGCTGAGAAGTGTCAAAGGTCATATAAGCATGCCATGGTCAAATGCGTTTTACCTGTAACTCAGTCTCCAGGCTCACTATCCAGCAGCCTGACAGAAACAACACGAGGTTTTATTTGGGCTCTTGGTTTAAAGGGATGTAGTTTACCATGGTGATGACAGCATGGGCAGGAGTGGCTCTTGGCTGTGGCATCTGGAGCTTAAGGTGAATTTCTCTTAAGTTGACAGACTAGGAAAGAACAGGGAGGAAGCAGGACTATGTATAAACCTCACAGACAGTGTCCCCAACAACTCACTTGCTCCATTTAGGATATCCTAAAGTTTTACTACTTTTCCTACAATCTATCAGCCAGGGACTAGGTGTTCTGCCATGGGGACCTGCTAGAGATATTCCACATCCACACCACACCATCATCTCTGTCACCTATTTCCCTGTCCATCCCTTCAGTCTCCATGAAACCACTCCTGCCTTGCCAATATCCCTCCGTTCATAAGATAAACGGGTATGGTTCAGCCCAGTCTGCCAGTCCAGACCAATGCTGAAGATCCTGAGCCCCACAGGCCCAGAGATCCACCCTGAGTCTTCCATCTATGCACTGCCTACCATGCAGCCCTGGACATCATTCCAACACCGAGTATTCAGAGTTCGGGAGTGAAGGCGTTTTTCTCAAGCCTCAAACGCTGGGGACTTCAATGACAGGATCACACACAGCTTCCAACCTTGCCTGGTCTTCCTCCAGTCCAAGAAGAGACATAATGCCAGGCAACAGCCCTTTCTTGCTGTGGTCAGTTCAAATCAGTCAGTGACTTTTACACTTCCTAATCATTTTAGGATTGTTTAAACAGTGCTCTAAAATGTTCCTCAACATTGTCAGGAGAGAGGTTTTAGAAAGACTCCAGAAAATATTCTTTTAAGACTAGGACACGAAGCAGGGCACATGATGCATTGTATTTACAATTTCTTCCTATTTGGTAAAGGTACCATAGAGACAGTGACTTTTTCCTAACTCTGTTTTGCTTGGCGCTATGTGGAATTACCGAAGGCTGAGCATCTTTCTTGTTAAGTGGCTTGAAAAGCACTCCCTAGAGACAATGACATTTCTGAAGTGGAAATTAAACTTCTCAGAGGGAAATTTCCCTGTCCCTGACAATCGTGGTGTAGGCTCTTCTGTGCCTTCAGATTGGAGCTTGATAAAACAGGCAGCAGCCTGGTGTGCTTCTGTGCCCCTGTACTCACTCTCTTCCTTTCCACACCCCACAACTCCATGGCTACAGAAGGCCTGGACCCAGGGTTTCTCAACTCTGTCAAAGTGTCTCCTAGGAAACCAATGTAAACAAAGAAATGGCCAAATTACAGAATACTGAAAGCAGTAAAGGTTATAATTCTTAAAGAAATTTGAAAAATCTTCTAATGGGTTATTTTCAGAACTATTCATTTTTAATATTCCAGCCACGAAGAGCTCTTCAAAAGAAGCATTGAAAAGCCAGACATAATGCCCAAATCTCCAACTCAGGCAGGCAAAAGGACTGCTGGACCAGTCTTGGCTAGATAGCAAGATCTGTTTAAAAAAAATACAAACAAGCAAAGAATCTAAATATCTAAATAAGTGAATCAGGAGGTTCTTGGTCACAGCCCTTGCCTTTCCCACTTGAAAATCAGTCAAATTTCCAGAGATTTCAAAAGCCATCATTTGTATCCAGTTCCTTCAGTTCACAGGTGACAAGCCAGAGTCCTAAACAGAGTCAACTTATCTAACACTGCCCAGGACGAAAGCTTAGAACAATCTTGACTGACCTTAGGTGCCTGCAGGTGGCCCATGGAAGGCCTATAATAAATCTTAACCTACCTAAACCTAGCACTTTATGCTACTGTGTTAGTGACCTACAGCGTCTCTACATATTACCCCTCTCAAGTCCTAGTCCCTGGCTGATAGATTGTAGATCCTACTTTTCTTCAAGAGGATTTGATTCGGTCTGAGTTTGGTTTCTGTGACTTCCATAAAAATGGGCAGAAGCTGTTTCAGCTCAGGTTACTGTCTCTCTCTGCAGAAGAGCAACAGCAGTAGAAGTTGGAGATGACTGGTCACACCCGCAGTCAAGATGGAGGGGAACAAACCAATGCACCCATACTTGGGCTCACCCCATGTCTCCATTCTTATACAGCTCAGGACTCCTGCCTAGGGAATGGTCCCACCCAAAGTGGGCAGGTCTTACTATCTCACTTAGTAATCAAGGAAACACCCTACAGATATGCCCACAAGCCAACCTAATGGAGACAGTTTCCCACTAAATTCTCTTCCTGGATGATTGATTCTAGATCAATTCTACATACACCAAGTTGACACTTAAAACTAACCATCACAGGTTCCTTAAATAGAAGAAAAATATCAAAGAACCAATACATTGCATAGCTGCTAATAGACTTACTTGTTACAGCGATTTGAATGAAATAAGTCTCACATAGGCTTGGGCATTTGAACACTTGGTTCCCAGTCAATGGCACTGTTACAAGGGTTTAGATGTGAAGATGTTGGAGGAAGTATGTCACTAGGGGTGGGCTCTGAGTTTACAGAGCCTCACCCTGCTTCCTCTCCACTCTCTCTGTTTTGTGCTTGTATTTGAAGACATGGTCTCTCAGCTTCATGTTCCTGCTGCCGTGTCTACTGTTTGCTTTAATTTCTCCTCAGAGTGATGGACTCTTATCCCTCTGGAATTGAAGGACAAATAAACTCTTTCTTCTATAAGTTCCCTTGGTCTTGGTGTGATAGTAAAGTGATACAGGAGAAAATTGAGGGCAGGAGAATAAAACTTGCCGAGTTAGCTGCTCTGTCCTTTGAAAGCCATTTATAATTTTATGATCTAATTATGGGTTGATTATGCACAGGGAAAGAGGAAGCTGAAACACTGGAGAGGCTCAATTGCATTACGTAGTCATTTCCTTCAGGCAGAAGCCTGTCCTCCTGGAGGGGCAAAGTGACAGGTTCACAAGGTCCACTACAAGGCTGGGTAAGCAGAGGCAGTCACAGATTCTCCTCCATAGCCAAGCTGTCTTCTCTTCCGATCAGCTTTTATGCCTGGTCATCACACTGGAAAGAGCTCATTGGTATGAAGCTGCCATTGAGTCAGGCACCCCTGATCCTCTAAGTGACCCCAGTAAAGTCACGGGTTTGCTAAACCACACTTGGGTGGGATCTTTCTTTGCTCTGTTTTCAGTGCCCCATCTGGGGTGGAGAGATGCCTTTCTATGTCTCCCCAGAAAAAGTCAGACATTAAAACAAACATCAACTAATATAAGAAAATCTGGAGCAAAGCCAAATTTGGTGGTTTGCCCCCCGTTACCCCAGCACTGGGAGGTGGAGGCAGGAGGAGCAGAAGCTCAGGGTTGTCGGCTCTTAATGAGCTTGAGGCCAGCATTCAGGGTGGTCCTTCAGGTTAGAACATGTTCATTAGCCATGTGTAATATATGCTGTTCTGTGTTGCACCATGAACTGTTCGATGTTTGAAGATGAGCATAAGGACTTTAACGTTTGCCAAACATTAGAACAAAAGCTGTCTCTTATTACCAAGTTCCAATCTGGCCTAGCAACATGTCAGCCCTGCTTTCAAAACACCATCCTTTCCTCCTTGCTCCATGAAGACATGTGTGCTCTCACACAGCCCTTACCTTGCTTCACATCCAGGCTTGTTGAGAAATGTGGGTGGTTTCATATAAGGATGGAAAAATCCAGTTTATCTGTATGTATAGTACATGCTCTCCCAGAGCTCAGGAGGCTGAGGCAGAACTGCCACAAAAAGAGGTTAGAAATACCCATTTACAAGATTTCAAACATGTCCTATAAACATGTGTGGCTGACACATAGTGATATCCATATCTTGCAGACACCTGCACTCTGAGTTACTAGTTGTTCCTACTCCACTTTCCCTTGCTTTCCTCTCTTGAGACTATTCTGGCACAACTCATCATCAAGCAAAGAGCTGTGTGCTTCAGATTACATGAGGAGCTAGCTGATCCTCCCAAGTGCTCCCGCCATCATGAAGTTCTGTCCAAGCATTGGTTGAGGGACCATGGGCCGAATCCAAAACCATGAGCAAAGTAAAAGTCTGCATAATTAAGTTTCTAGGAGAGCACATGATAAAGAGATGAAGCGACGTTTGCGACGGCTGCCCAATTACATTGGTAGAATGTTATTCCCGGCTAACGATTTGTAGGCAACACAGTGTCGGATTTTACATGTGGGGCTGCCTTGGATTTCTACATATGTTTCATATGTTTGATACATGTGTTCTGCTGTTTAAGATAGGATCTTACTCTGTAGCTAAGGGCAGCCTTGCATTTTTGCAAGGATCCTCTCTCTGGCTTCTGTCACTTCAGGATTGGGATTATAGGCATGAGCCGCCAAGCCCAGTTAATAAATGTGTTCTTAACAACTGAAGAAAGAACAAAGAGGCCCTGTATGTATTGAGTAGAGCATTGGATAGAGAGAGCTTAAGGTCTAACCTTTGTAGTTCTTGGAAGAGCTTTGCATCTAATGCAAAGCTTTTCGGGGGTCAGGGTACAATGCTACAGTAATTGTTTTGTAGGTTTTTCAGAACATTTTCTGTGTCCGGATTGTTGTCAGGCCTTCTAACAATTCTCCATTTAGAAGTTTCTTCTCTTCCTAGCATGATGATGCACATCTGGAACCCCCAGCACTTGGGAGGGAGAGACAGGAGAATCAGGAGTTCAAGGTTGTTAGATCACAGACGCCGTGGGTTGCTATTGGTCTCCCGGTCTCAGTGTCCCTGATGCAAGATGCAAGTGAGTGCATTAGCAAAAGATATTTTACCCAGAATCCACCTCAGTGCATCTCAACCAAACTTGAAAAGGGGTTCCATTATTTCAAGCAAAGGCCATTGTCAATTATACAGAATTCCAGGACAGCCAGGGCTATGTCATGCCCTGCCTCAAAACCAAACAAACATTTAATATAAAAAGAACTATGCTGCTAACTTGTCCTTTAAAGGAACAAGCCAGGTATTAATGCAAAAAGCTTGGTTACATAATAGTTGAAGCATTTTGTCAAGTAAAGGACAAAGTTGCTAACTTCTAAATCTGTTAGATTTGTGTGCAAAAATAAGATGTGTGGCGAAGGACACCATCATTCAGACAAAGCAGCAGCCTCCAGAATGAGAGATTCTTGCCAACTGCACATCCAATAGAGGAATAATATCCAAAAATATATAAATAACTTAAGAAATAGGCTTCTAGAAAACATAACCCAATTTAAAAAATGGGGTACAGGTCTAAACAGAATTCTAAATAGAGGAAGCTCAAACAGCTGAGAAATACTTAAAGAAATGTTCAATATCCTTAGGCATCAAGGAAATGTCAACCAAAAATCCTCTGAGGTTCCATCTTACACTTGTTAGAATGACTAAGGTCAGAAACACAAATGAGAGTGTATGCTGGTGAGGATGTGGAATAAGGGGAAGACTCATCCATTGCTGGTGGAAGTGCAACCTTACTTAACATAAATCAATATGTTAGTTTCTCAGAAAAATTGGAAACTGATCTACCTCAATATCCAGCTATACCACTCTTGGGCATATAGCAAAAGGACTTTTCATCCTATCACAGAGACACTTGCTCAATCATGATCATTGCTGCTCTTTTCATAATAGTCAGAAACTGGAAACAACCTAGATGCCCCTCAATAGAAGAATGGATAAAGGAAATGTGGTACATTTACAAATGTAGTATGACTCCATTAAAAAGTATGACATCATAAAATTTTCAGGCAAATGGATGGAACTAGAAAAAAATCCTTCTGAGTGAGGTATTCCAGACCCCAAAAAAGCAAATATGGCATGCATTTGCTTCTATGTGGGTATTGGCTATGAAGTCATGATAACTAAGCTACAACCCATAGAACCATAGAGGAGGGCATGGCGTGGGACTAGAGGAAACAGATAGATCTTGTTAGAAAAGGGAAATAAAATAGATATGGATGGAAGAAATGGGTGGGAAGGGAGGAAAAGGGAAGAGGGGGATGAAGGAAGGAATACAGGGAGAGACAGCTAAAGTCATTTGAGGGGTAGTATGGAAACCAAGTGCAGTAGAAACCTCCTAAAATATATACATATGTGCATGAAATCTTCAAAAGATGGGAGAGACAGAGTCCCCACTAACATCTCTTGTCACCCAGTGAAACTTTCAGTGCCGGGAGTAGGGCATCTAATTGAACTGTTTTCCCAAGGGGCCTCACAGGAATCCCAAACAACCCAGGCTGTTGCCAAGATTATAGATTGCTCTCCACAATCTGACACCAAGACTCCATTGCTGAAAACCGCACCAGTATTGAACATGAAGGTGTCGAGCTGGTACCTACATAGAGCCTTCATCCCTATGTTCCAGTGCCTTTTTTTTTTTTACAGGGAAAATGCTCTGCATAGTATCAAAAGAGAAAAACAGACACCAAGCCCAGCCACAAAACCTTTATCTACAATGATGTTCTTTCTACCTGCAAGATATGTTAAGCAATGGTGGCACAAAGCTTGTGAGAAGAAGCAACCAATAACTGATTTGACATAAGGCCCTCTTCACGAGATGGAATCCATACCCAACACTGCTTGAGTGACCAAGAACCTAAGACTGGATGGCCCAGGGACCTAGGGGAAAATAAAATAATACTGGTCTTAAGAAAGAGGGGGAAAATGTAGAGATAAAATGACCTCTGATGATACCCTGATATACTCATAGATCAGTTCCTTGTTCAGTCATCATCAGAGATGCTTCCTCTGATGGGAACATATACAGAGACCACATTACATAGTGAGTGAGAGACCTTGAACACTCAGTCCTAAATGGGAAGTGCCCATCAAACCACTCCCTCAGAGCTCAGGCAACCCCATGAAAGAGGAGGTGGAGAGAGTGTAACAGCCAAAGGGACTGGAGGTCCCCAAGAAAACAAAGCCCACTAAATCAATATAAACCAAACTCCTTTGATGAACTCAGACTGAAACAGCAAAGCCCAGAGCCTGCACGGTCGTACCAGGTGCTCTGTGTATATATTATGGCTTCCAGTTTAGTGTTTTCATTCCTGAGTATATGAATGAGTGTGTTTCTGATTCTTGTGCCTTTTCTTGGGCTCTTTTCCATCTGTTGGTTTGTCTTTTCTTATTTTAGTATATTTTATTTATCTTATTATATTTTATTTTGTTATATTTTATCATTATCTCTTAGAAGCCTGTTCTTTTCTAATGAGAGACAGATAGTGAATCCAGATGGGAGGAAAGGTAGGAAGGAACAGGGGAGAGAAGAGAGATGAGAAAACATAATCAGGATATATTAATATGAGAAAAGAATCTATGTTAATAAAAGGAAAAATTATATATATATATATATATATAACTTTTACAATGTTCCTGAATCCATCTTTTGGCTTGTTTATATGTTCATTGTTGGGTAGTAAAACCCAACTCAGTCTACAAAAAAAAAATGACATAGAATGAAAAAGAAAATACCAGGATGCATAGTCTACTAAGAAAAATGTAAGCCAGGCACAGTGGCATATACCTATCATCCCATCACTTGGAGGCAGAGGCAGAGGCCATGAGTTAACAGTTAACCTGATTTTCAAACTAGTCTATGTATACAGGATGACTAATCTCAAGAAACAAAACAAACAACAGAAAAAGAAAATATATTTTTTCATAAAAGGTTTATTTTGATAACTTATATCAACAGACATCTGTGTTGTTGTGCTACACACTAACATTTCCTGGGGACATTGGAATGTCTCAGTAGGTTAAGGAGATCACGGTCACACCTGGACACTCGAGTCCCATCATGAGGGGTCACAAATAGGAGAGAATCGACTCTTGTAAGTTATTCTTTCACACACACACACACGCCACATCCCTGGATAGTACAAATTAAAATTCAAAAATGTAAGCAAAACAATATTTACTAGGTCAAGCATAGTAACATACACCCTTAATCCCAACACTTGGGAGGTAGATGCAGGTGAATCTCTTCAAGTTCTTGGATAGCCTAGTCCATATAATGAGTTCTAAGCTAGTTGGGGCTAAATAGTGAGACTCTGTCTAAAATATAATGAATCAACAAGTATACACACACACACATATATGTATAGCACATAAATTATAATATATAAATTATACATAGATTAAATGTGTTTTCTCCCAGGCCTGATAGCAGAAGTCTGTAATCCCAGCTACTTGGGAGTCTGGAATAGAGGATTGTAAATTGAAGACCTGGTTTAGCTACTTGACAAATTCTGTCTCAGATTTGTGTGTGTGTGTGTGTGTGTGTGTGTGTGCACTGTAAGAGCTAGAGCTAAAGCTTGGTGGTAGAAGGAGGTTTGAGACTCAAAACACAAGGAAATGTGCTCCATTTGGCAATAGATTCTGTCTTTACTGGCTCTTAAAGAAAATGCCTTTTTCCTGCCATCTTGTTGGTATGGTGTATTACATAATAAAGTTTCCCAAAGACTACATGCATAAAGATAGTTTGAGGATCTACAGTGTGTCACTCACAGGAAAGTCCCCTCACTCACCGATGTCCTCAGACAGTGCTTTCTCCACAGCAGAGCAATATTGGCTTAAAATTTATTGCCGGAGAATCAGGCTTATTCCTGGTGAAATTATTCAGCTTACAATTTTCATGGGCAGGAAAGGAATGGTCTAATTTCCAAAGCTCATGTGCCTGGCCCAACCGGAATGACACTAAAAAGTGCAGGATAGTGTTTATTTGACATGGATCACAGATAAAGAAGAAGAAGGTCAAGAGCTTCCAAGTTCCGTGGGTCCTGGTAGAATCTTGCAGCCCCACCCCCCCATTCCTTCTCCAATGTCTACTCAGGCACCACCCCTTCCCTTTGTCTTCCTCTGTCTTAATGGCCCACCATTACAGGCTTCCTTAACTTGTTTGCTTAGCACTTGGCAAACAAGTCAGGCAAAGTTGATGTGAGTTAAATAGTTCCAAGAATCTTGCTTTTCAAAGACAGTTAAGAGCAGCTCTTCCTTCTCCCTTCCTTGCCCCACACCCTCCCTCCACTCTCTGGAGACCACAAGAAAGGATCACTGTTGTTGAGGAAAGTGATCTCCATGGCCCTTACAATGAAAAGGATTCTATGGGTAGTGATAGTCAGAATAACTCAAAATAAAAAAGGATAAACAGATGAAAACAGTTTTAACTTGACTCTTTCAATTTTCTTTCAGTAACTTTATTTAAAAATATATACTATTCATGAGAAGAAAATTTATTTTTATGAATATTTTATACTTTGGACAGGAATGAAATGTCTTTTGCTTGGTACTATGTTCTCTATTTATTGGCCCGTTTTTTAAGTTAAACAATGCTTCAGAGCTAGAAAGATGGCTCTGAACCATCGGATGGTTTAGAGAACCTACTGCTCTTGCAGAGGACTGGAGTTTGGTTTCAAGCACCCACAATTAGCCATGAACAAGTGCTTGCATCTCTAAGTGATGCCCTCTTCTGGCCCCTTTGGGTATGTGAACAGACAGATAGGCAGACAGGCAGGCAGACAGACAGACACAGACATACACAAATGCACTCACACATGCATGCACACGCAAACACAGGTACCTTAATCTCAGTACTTAGGAAACAGAGGCAGGAAGACCCCCGTGAGCTTGAGGCCAGCCTGCTCTATCTACATAGCAAGCTGTAGATCAGCCAGGGTTACACAACAAGAACAAGTCTCAAACAAACTGCCCCCTGCCTCCAGCACATACCATTTCTCTTTTCTCTGTATGGTGTGTTAAGAATGTAGACCTTGAGGCTACATCTATTTTCTCAATTTTTTTTGTATGACAATTACTCTTGTCAAAAGCTGGCTTCTCCAAAATTGACCTTAACAAAAAGTATTTTCTTTAAATATGAGAAGAATGTGCCCATTTTCTGAAATAGACATTAAGTAGATTTTGGAGCCGACCTTTTATGACTGACACTTTCTGATTTTTAGTTAAGAGAACCTGGAAAACACAAGAGTTGTACTCTGTGTGTTTTGCATTAAATGAAACTGAAGACGAATTAGCTTCATTTTTCTGCTCTGAACTTCTGAGCATTGACTGGGCTAAGTGCCTTTTCTCCTCCAGCCTTGTAAAAACACTCTTCAGCAAGACCAAAAACAATTGACAAGTTGATTGTTCATTTCTACATTTGTTTTGTTTCAAGGAGATTATCTCATGCAGTCCAGGCTGGTCTGGAACTCACTATGTAGCTGAGACAGATCTTGAACTCCTGATCCCCTGCCTCCACCTACCAAGGGATGGCATGCACCATTTCAAGTTGAGTTTTTTTCCCAAGAGAACCCACGAGGGTAAAAAACGTTGCCACTCTTCTGAACCTTGGTAACTTCTGCAGCATAAAGTTGAGGCAGTCAAAGAGAAAATTCTCCTGACTCTACTTTTAAAAGTCTTTCTAATAATAAAAATTGATTGAGTCTTACAGGAATCCATGTGTTTTTGTGGCAAATGCCATCTCTCTTGGCTTTACATTATGTCACGTGCTGAAATGTGTCATCCCTATCCTGAGACTGAAATTGAGCACACTTCCTTTGGATGGGTCACATGAACAGCCTGCCTGCTGTGTTTCCAGGAATAACTTTTCTTAACTGGTTAAACAAGAAGGTAACTAACTGCTTCTTCTCCTTTTGCACTTACATGGACATTTTTGTTACAACGTGTAATTGGTGTGAATTAACAGAGTTGGATCTTCATTTTAAGGAGAAATTCACAAGCTGACTTCTACTAAATTCAGTTGTCTTTATTTTTATTGAGATATGTAAATGACCAAAGACGAGATGCATCCTGGGAGCATGCTGTCATAACACTGAAGAGCTTTCCCTTCACCTAAATTAGCTGCACGGACCATGTCAATCTGCATGTTTCTGTGTAGTTGTCACGATGATGCTCACATCTTATATAGTGTTCTAAGCAAATAAACTTTCGACTTCAAAAGCAAACATTCGAAAACGTCTTTGATTCTGTAAAACGACATTTAATCAATCATTCCAAGTCAAAGAAAGCCCATTTCTACATTGTTGTAGTGTTTCTACTGTATTGGGTTTCTTCCGCGCTGCCTGGGGGATGACTTTGTAGATACATATTGGATTTCATTGTATTATATAAATCTAAGCATTTGTTAGGGAGAGAAAAAGGTTAAAGCTAATACTGGACCAATTATTAAATAAACATCATGAAAACAGTTGAAGGGCTGTAAGAAATTTCCCAAGGCAAGAGGGAAGACAGATTGAATTTCTTTCCTCCTTGTTGAAATATATTACCAGGAAATCTCGAGGGATCCAAAAAGACGCGACTTTGAGTTTGTTGGCACACCTGTAATCCCAGGACTTGGGAAGTGGAGGCTTTGGGAGTTTAAAACTAGCCTCTGCTACATAAGGAGTTAAGAGTCAGCCTGGGCTACATGAGACCCTACCTTAAAAAGCAAAATTATATAAAATACAAATGAGGTGATCTCTACGTGCTGGCCGCCCATGCAAGGGAGACAAACTACCTCTTACCAAGGTGCATTAGTTTGGCTCCTTTGAATCCTGTTTCTTTTAATGGTTATATAACCAGATAATTTGATTGTTGCCAAGGGCTGAGGAAAGGGGAAAGTTACCAACACAATTATGGAGTAATGACAACCCGGTGCAGGGAGCATGGCTGATTTGAATTTTCCAGAGTGGAGCCTGAAGCAAGCAAATCACAGATCCGGCACCTTTTCCTCCAAGGGAGGAATGTCGCCTTTATCTCTCTCCCACAGGATCATTACCCTACCTACCACATTCCTGTGGTAGTTCAAACTAAAGGCCACTTCCCTCCAGTCCAGAAAAACAAAGAACTAAAGTAAACTGCCCAACCTCTGAGTGTAAGAAAGCTTGTCGGAGCCCCAGCTCTCCAAGAAGCCACGCTATTTAGCTTTTGGAGCCTAGAGATGCAGCCCTCGCTCTCGTTTGTCTTTCAAGCAGAAACTACATTATGCTGAACTTTATTTCAGTTTTTATTAGTCTTTTAAAAAGTAACGCGAGGTACTGAAGTCTCAGATGAAGATGTATGTGTAAGGGAAGGGATGAATAATCTAAGGACTGAAGCCATTGTTAGCTTATGAAGCACTTGTCTAGATACACAGGTCCTGTGATCTCTGGGACAACAATGGGGGGGAAATCCCTGCTAGATATGGTGACCTCAAAACCCAAGAGTTTTGAGACTGAGGCAGGAGGATTATGGATTTGAGGTCAGTCAAGGTAAGTCACGTAATGAGAAAACTAGTTCATACTCTTTGAATCAAATCCCAAACACCAGCACTTGCAGGGTTTTGGAGACAGCATTTTTCAAAGATGACTTTTTGATGGCATGACATTGCCTTCCACTTCTCAGGCCAGGAAACCCAAATGGAAGTGGGAAACCTTAGGTGTAGTCAACCCTGTGGTTTAAACAAACCTTATAAACTTGTTAACACCCAAGGGGAGTTTCCACTGTATCTTCAGGACTGAAAGCAGTTAATAATCAGTCAGGTGTCGTATATTTGCTGAGTGTCCCTTGGCTGCTAGGCTGTCAGACCGCAGCCTTTCAAAAGATTGATGGTCTGTATATACCAATATAGAGAAGACATAAAATGAAAATGCACACAAGTTACCAAAGGAAAAGAAATTGTATTATTAAAATCATAGCATTTGTTAGGTCCTGCGAACATTATGAGTTCAATATATTAGACTTTCAAGTATATTTCGTCCTCAGCACTGACAGTGGAGACTCGTGAATAAATAGAAAAGCCGAGGTGGTCCCAACATCTTCAGCTATTTGGTCAGGATTCACACACACACCCCCACACACCAACCTGCACACACACACACACAAGAAATGTTTTTGGGGTTGGGTTTTTTTTGGGGGGTCTGTTGTTTTGGTTTGTGTTTTTGATTGCTCTTATTGCTGTTTTGGTTTTTGTTTTTCATTTTGGCTTTTGGTTTTGGGTTTCTCATTTGTGTTTGTTTTTAACCCAGTCAAAACACCCCTGGAAGAAAGAGCTTTTAGGGCTTGCACAGAGCAAACAGAGGCTTTACAGGGGCCTCAGAAGACAGCAGAGCAGTAAAAGCAGGCCTCATTATGGGGTTGGTTTACATTTTAAACTGCCATTAAAAAAAATCCAAGTCTAACAGCCCATCTTCACAAACTTGTGGGTGAGACTTACAGAATAGACAACTAAGAAGCCAAGACTAACAAAATCCCACCAAACCCACTTAACTGTTTTAGCTGCCAATTAAAAAGAGACCAATTAAAAACAAGCAAAAACTCCTCTCCCCTGTCTGCAGCTCCAGCCCTGAAGTCCCCATTCCCCTCACCCACACTCAGGAAAGAGCCTGTCTACTTTTCTGAATAAAACATCATTGTTAAAAGAACTGTGGTCTTTTACCAAGAATTTACCTTTTTTTTTTCTTCCACATATGGTGGTTTGTGCCTACCAATCTCAGCATTTAGAAGATGCAGGCAGGAGTCAGGGGCTCAACAGAGTCTGTTACAAGTAAGTTCAAGGCCACTGTGGACCATATGAATCTTGTCTTTAAAAAACAAATTAAAAAAACAAAGATAACTTAGTTTTCTTCTCTTTTATTCAAAATTCCATTTTCTGACTAATTCAAGATATCCCCTGCCATAATTTAATTCACCAAACACATCCATTTCTAGATAGCTACAGGGTCTCCAAATTTAGTTTAATTTAAAAAGTATTTTTGCAGCAGATGGTACATACCTGTAGTCCCAGCACTCAGGAAACTGAGACAGGATGGTTGTTAAGAGTTAAAGGCCAGCCTTGGGTACATACTGAGTACCGAGCTAGCCAAGGATATATAATAAGACCCTGTCTCAAAAAATAGTTAAAAAAAATTTTTCCTCTTAATCTCAGTTCTAAAGGTATGACTTTCACATGACCCAGCACTCAGAAAGCTCCCGTCTCCAGGGCACATCCCAGCCTATGTACCCCAGGACACCTCACTCTGGACAGAAGATAGAGCCAGGTCTTCAGAAACACAAAGTGCAGAGGCAGGAGAAGACAATAAAGTCTCTTTTGGTCTCACTGCCAGACATCTAGATATCAGATGGGTTTTACACTTAGAAAGTATGAGCAGGGTGTGGTGGTAAACACCTTTAGTCAAAGCACTTGGGAGGCAGAGGCAGGCAGATCTCTGTGAGTTCAATGCCATCCTGGTCTCCTGAGTTAGTTCTAGGACATCCATGACCACACAGAGAAAACCTGCCTGGAGGTGGGGGCAGAGGCGGGGAGGTATGTGTTTAAGGTGTTGTCTTAGAGTTTCTATTGCTGCAAAGGGACACCATGAGCATGGTAACTCTTATAAAGGGAAACATTTAATTGAGGGGATGGCTTACAGTTCAGAGGTTCAGACCACTAGCATGGTGGCATGCAGGCAGACATGGTGCTGGAGCTGAGCATGCTACATCTTGTAGGCAACAGGAAGTGGAAAGTTTAACTGAGCCACATCCTGAGCATAGGAGACCTCAAAGCCAGCCCCCACAGGGGCACACTTCCTCCAAGGCCACACCTACTCCAAAAAAGCCAAATCTCCTAATAGTTCCACTTCTTATGAACTTATGTGGGCCAATTACATTCAAACTGCCATATTTATGTAACATGACATTTCCATGTAATAAACACAATGAAGTTATTAGTGTGGTCAAATATATTAATAAAAACAAACATATCTATCAACTCATTGACTTTTTGTGGTAAAAGCACCTAAGATTCTGGACTGGTTAGGTGGTTTGGTGGGGCGGGGGTTGGGGAAGCAGTGGCCATGGCTGTGGCTATGGTGGTAAACACTTGCAAGCCTGGCAGCCTAAGTTTGACCCTGAGGAACCCATATGATAGAAGGAGAAATTGATTCTCAAAAATAAAAGCCTACATAAACACAACACAATTAATTAACATAAAAATTTCTTTTAAAAGATACCTAAAAATCTGCTTTCTTAGCAAATGTCAAGTGTGCAGAATTATCCCAGTCCCCGTGTTGGGCACAAGTCCTCCATACTCCTTCGCCTTCCAGAACTGCCAGTGTATTACCCTTCCTGTTTCTTTTACCCTAACACTCCAATCCCCATCCTTCCCAAGCATCTGATTTTGTTTTAAAGGCTACATGTAGATTCTCAGTGTGTTTTCTTCTTTCTGTGTCTGGCTTGTTTCACTTTGCATAATATTCCCCGGGTTCATCTGTGTCCCCATAAACCACAAATCTTCTCTTTACTAATGCTAAACAATATTCTATTGTGTGTATACGTGGCACATTTTCCCCATCTGTTCTGTCTTTGATAGACATTTAGGTCGCTTTCACATCGCGGACATTGTGAGTAAAGGCTTCAGTGAACGTGGGCGTGCAGATATCTTAGTGGGGTGGTGATTTCATTTCTCTTGGGTGTGTGCCCAGAAGAACGATTGCTAGGTCATACGGTAGTTCTATTTTTGATTTGCTTAGGAAACTTGACACCATTTTGCACTGTGGCTGTACCAATCTACGTTCCTACCAAGTGTCCCCTTATCGCCACATTCCCCCCCCCCGCAAAATTATTCCTTCCCTTTTTCCTAAAATCCTAGACACAGATTGATTATGACAGTGTCTCTATTAACTGTGAATATTGTATGATTCACATTTTTCAATGCTCGTTCATTAAGGCAAGACTGAAATCTAAACCTGTGGAGGATAACTTAGGATATTTTCATATTTTATTACACTCAAATGTCCTGAATTCAGGCTCGCTTTGTGGTCCTGGGTTACTGCTAAAATTGTTATGTTCCGGAAATTTACTAAAGGAAACTCCAAGCCACAGGGAGAAAAAAAATATTTCTATAAGTTACTATGAACTGGCATTCCAAAAATTGTGAAACGTAAAAAATCTTCTCTGGCTTCGGAAAAATAGATGTTTTCTTTTCTAAAAGAACCATCCACACAGTTACTCATTCCACAAGCAAACCTTTTCATTCCTACTGCCTTTATCACACAGTTAGCCATCCTAGGGAACCCAAAAGGTATTTAGAGGTTCCCCCACCCAAATAGAATCCAGAAATAAAGGGAGCAGTCTACATAGAATGATAAAAATAATGCCAAGAGCACAAATCTCTCTCTCTCTCTCTCTCTCTCTCCAATCCAAATTCAACAATTTTTATTATCAGTCACATGCTTCATAGAAAAGATGTGGGGAAAAGGTCATGGCTGAAAAAGAAATGTATATCCCAACAAACAAACAAAAAAAACCGAGTTTGTACATATCCTATTGACTCGCGTGAGCAGGGCTCTTCCCACAGAACTCGCAGCAGCTACAGTCTCTGGCAGGTGCCTCTCTGAAGCTGCGATCCTGGGCCAGTGGTTGCACAGACCCCAGGGCATCAAGACCCAGGCAGTACAGACCTCAGGGCTTCTTGCAGGGGGAGCTTTTGCGCTTTCCTCTCCATGGACCTGTGCATATGCAGGAGCCACCGAGACCCCTTGGGAGCAGAAGCAGTATCTGGGTCAGAAAACAGTTGCATCCAGACGTGTGAGGACTTGGAGTCATGGGTGGGAAGGACCCACAGGCTTTTAGGGGCTTAAAATCTAAAATGTTTATGTTTGCAAACAAGAAAATTACAGCCTGAAGTATCATGCCAATTGCCCAAGGTTCTCCGTCGCAAGACCCACCTGATTTCAACAAACTAACGTGCCCTAACTCTGTAACTGGCAACAAGACGCCTTAGAGAGCAGACTAGCAAAACGGTTTGTGCCTTCCACCCAAGCTGATCACAGCCCAGTCAGGGGACAGAACAACGTGTGAATAAAGTCACAGGTGACAATCAAGATCAAGAGAGAGAAAGAAAATACGGAAAACCTTCTAGGGCCCAACTGAGATGGACCTTGAAAACATGTCAGGGAAGGTCAGAAAAAGAACCAGCGAGGAAGAAAACTGTGGCCCTAGGCTTCCTGCATTCTTCTCTTTGTGACTTTATCCAATCGCTGTCCTTTAGACCCAGGTTGGTCTCAAACTCGTGGCAATTCTCCTGTTTCATTCTCCCGGTGATGAGATTGCAGGCATGGGCCCAGTCTTGTTTTTTGAAATAACAAAATAAATCCAATCAAATGTTTGTGGTCCCGTAACATTCCTGTGGTCTCTTTGGTTTCTAGATAAAACGTTGCTGGATAAGTGTTGCTCTGAAGTCCCTTCTGAATCTGCTGCTAGATGGTTAAAAAAAATCTGTCAGGAACACAGACCAATTGTAGTTCTCCCCTATGAAGTAAGATGTATTCTTTCCAATTTCCTCAATAGAACCCTTGTCTAATACCAAAATCCATCACAATTAGGAATTTTTTGTTTGTTTGTGGTTTTGTTTTTGTTTTT
>LOJH01001183.1:32756-51136 GCA_001685095.1 Ellobius talpinus
CTTTGTAATTTTTAAATGACTGCTGGGGGTATAGCTCAATGGTAGAGCTCTTGCTTTGTGTTTGCAAGGCCCTGGGTTCAATCCTCAGCACTGCAAAAATTCTTGGCTTTTCTGGCTCTTTGGTTCCTCATACAAAATTTATTACTATTTGTTCTATCTTTCCCTTTTCCCTTCCTTTCCTCCCTCTATCCCTTCCTTCCTTTCCTCCCTCTATCCCTTCCTCCTCTCTTCCCTCTCTCCTTTCTTTCCTGATGATTCTGGAAATACCCAGATTTACATTAAGTTGCTAAGCCAAAACTCATAGTATGAGAAACCTGTCTCAAAAAAAATATGGCATTTCTTGCTTATTCTCTGGGATTTTTAATGCACTTTGTTCATATCTATTCCCAGAATCCTTTAACATGTCCACTCTCAATTTAGTGTCCTCTTCTTTTTCTGCTTTTAAACAATACACTGAGTTCAACTGGTGCTGCCTGGTGGGCACAGAGTAAGACCGTCCACTTGAATTAGGTATGGAACACTGCTCCCCATCTTTCTCGATGTCTCTTCAGTGTTTTAAAGTTTCAATTATAAAAGTCTTACGCTTCCTTGATTGACGTTATTTCAAAATACTTTAGGCCGTTGTGGATGGGATTGTTTCTCTGGCTTCTGAGGCAGTATGTTTGCCATTGGCACAGCGCACTGATCTCTGTGTGTTAATTTTGTATCTGGCCACTTTGCTTAAAGTGTCCGTCAGTTTTAGGAGTCTTCTGGTCTCTAGGGTCACTTTTGTACATCTGCAAATACTCTAATTTTTCCTTTTTTATTTGTATCCCTTTTACTTGCTTTTCTTGTCTTGTTGACCCATGTAAGATTTCCAGTATTATATACGCACAGCGCATGTGGATACTCTTGTTCCTGATTTTAAGAGAAACGCTTTCCCCCATTTAGTATAATGTTGGCTCTAGTTTACCATATATAGCCTTTATTATATCATTATGTGTTCTTTCCATTCTCAGCATTTAAAGAACTATTAACACAAAGGGATCCTGTATTTTGTAAAGTCTTTTTATTGTGTCAATGAAATGACCATATTATTTCTGTCCTTGAGATCTTTTGTAGTCTATAAAATGTATTAACTTATGCATACTGAAACATCCTTGCATCATTGGAATGAAGCCAGCTTTGTTGTGGCTTTTTTTAAATATGTTTTAAAGTCTGGTTTGCAAGTATATTATAAAAAATGTGCAGGAAGCATTGGGGTTGATGGTCTCCTCTTTCTGTCTTATGGATGGAGCAGTACAGGAAGCTTTGGAGTTGACGGTCTCCTCTTTCTATCTTATGGAGCAGTGTAGGAAGCATTGGTGTTGGTTCTTGAAGGTGTGCATAGAATTCACCAGTGTGTCATCTGGGCTTCAATGTTTTAAAAATTGGCATATTTTAAATTCATGCTTCAATTTCATTGTTGTAGATTTGTTTAAATTGCTTTTCTCACCTTGGTTTAATTCTGATACCTTGTATGCATCCAAAAATTTGTCTGTCTCCCTTTTATTTTTTCTGAGTTAGTGGACTATATGCATTTTTAAAGGTTATACCTAATGGTTGTATGAATCCCATTGGTCT
Source organism: Ellobius talpinus (assembly GCA_001685095.1). Classification (NCBI taxonomy): domain Eukaryota; kingdom Metazoa; phylum Chordata; class Mammalia; order Rodentia; family Cricetidae; genus Ellobius; species Ellobius talpinus. The sequence continues at coordinate 34,359 of LOJH01001183.1, forward strand.
CTTTTTCGGGATCACCTTTCAGCTCTAATTTTATTAACTCAAGCCCTTTAAACACAATAAAGTTATATTTATTTAACTGAGCGGGGATGTTGTTGCCCTTGTGCATGTGTGAAGGTCAGAGAATAGCTGTAGGGGTCAGTTCTCTCCTCCCACCATGTGGATTCTGGGGCCTGAACTCAGATCCGTCAGCTCGATGGCTCGTGCCTTACCTACTCACTCGGGCACCACACAGGCTGCATTTTGGGTCTTTTCCTTTCATTGATTTTACTAAAAGTTTATCTTTTCAAAGAACCAACTATTTTAAAATTTTAGTTTTATTTTGTACATCAGGGTATTTTGCCTGCAGGTATGTCTGTGCACTACTTTTGTGCCTGGTGCCTAGTGCCTGTGAAGAACAGAAGACATTGGATTTCTTGGAACTGGAGTTAGCCGTGGCTGTGCACCACTATGTAGGTAGAGGGAGCAGGGCCTAGGTGCCCTGCAAGAGCAGCAAGTGCTCTTAACATCCGATCCATCTCTCCAGCCCCCTTCTTCAGTATTTTTTCATTGAGTTTCTGTTTATACCGTCCATTGTCTTCCTTATTTTGTTGCTCTGTTTGCTCACATCTTTGAATAGAGCTTTTTTGTCATTATGAGTTCTCTACCTGAGATTTCACTCTCACTAGATGCCATGACTACCAGGTTAGTACTTCCTGAAGACATCGTATTGTCTTGGCTTTTCATGTTTCTTATCTTACTGCATTGGTGTTATCTTCTTGACTGCTATATTCCTTCAGTTGAAGTATTTGCATTGTTCAGTGTGACCACATGGACATGGTAATATTGAGTATGTAAGTACAGAAAATTGGGACAACAACCACAGACGGTTTTATACTGCCACTACTTTGTGATAATCAATTAACAACCATAGCCCCTTTGGCTTCTGTAACTGCTGAAGGATAAACAACCAAGGATGATGTGGTGTTCTGAATGAGAATTGCCCACATAGGCGCATCTATTTGAATTCATGGTTTCCAGTTGATGGAAATGTTTGGCAAGGATTAGGAGGTGTGGCCTTGTTTGAGGAGGTGCGTCACTGGGGGTGGACTTTGATGTTTCAAAAGATTCATGCTGTTCCCAATGCTCTCTCTCAGCTACATGGTCATCAATCAAGAGGTGGATTTTCAGATTTTCCTTAACTCTGCCACGACTTTAACCCTCTGAAACTGTAAGCCAAATTAAGCATTTTCTTTCGTAAGTTGCCTTGGTCATGGTTTTCATTATAGCAATAGAACAGTAACTAAGACAGGTAGCATGGAATATGGCCAGATTTTAGTTAAGAAGATTAGGAGAGGGAAGGAAGGCAGATTGAAAAGAAAAAGTCAAGGTAGGTAAATTAGAAGGAAGTTGGGGTGCTGTTAGGGGCACAGATTTTAGAAATTGATAAATCTATGGGAGAGTGAAAAGAGGCTGGGATACAGGGGAGAGAAAGAACAGACATGAGAATAAATATATAAGAGATGTGACTGGAGTATATAGTAAAGATTATCTCATACTGAACTGCATACAGAAACATAGAGAGACATCTGATAACCCAACTGAGCAATATACACACAAAGCCAAACCATTATGAGACATAGAGGAAAATAAATAATAGAAAATAAAGAATAAAATAACACTGCTTACACAGCTGCACTGGGTAGAAGGGCAGCCTTCTCGGATCCCTCTGGCTTGAGCAGGCTTCCCATGGTGCTGTGTGGCGGAGGAGGGGGAGCAGGCTCCTGTGACCCCAGTGTTTATGTGGTTACGGTGTGTACACACGTGCCTGTGTTGGAGGGGTTAGGTCGTTTCCTGGCAGTTCCTTAGTACCCGGCACTCCACCATAGCCCCTACCAGTTCTGCAAGTCCAGCGTATCTTAAGGGATGCTCTTACTTTCTGCCCTGAAACAATGTTTCACTAAGTTGCCTATCCAGCCTGGCCTTGAACTTACTCTGTAGTTTAGGCAAACCTCGAATTTACCATTTTCCTGACTCTACTTCCAGAGCGGCCTGGTGAGAACAAATTACCGGTGAAGACCAAGGGCAGAGGACTGGTACGCTACAAGAATTCCTATTAAAACCACAGCATACAAGCCAGTATTGGCCAAAGAATGGAGAAGTGGCAGAATAGAGAAGCCTGCGGTGAGCCAGCTGCCCTCTGACAAAGAAGATAGTTTGTTACAGATGCAAAAACAAAAGTAAAAATAATATCGTGGAATCTAATCCAATACAAAAATTTATCCCAGTGTTTGGTATTTTGTCTCCTGTATCTAAGGTTGGTCTCTAATTCATTATATATCTGAGAAGGCTCTTGAATTCATGATTCTTCTGCCTCCACCTCCTAATGCTAGTATTACAGGGTTGGTATCATAATTGGCCTTGATAATGGGTCTCTATTGTAAGCACTCTTCAGTGTTTATTTTTCCTTCAAATATAGTAATCTATTGGAGGCCCAGACAATCTAACCTTTAGATCGGCAGCTACTAGATTCTTACATCCAGCTGCCTGAGTGAGAATCTGTCACCTAATGATGTTTCCACTCTTGGTGACCAACTGGATTGTTATCACAGCATATAAGGTGCTTAGAATATTCGACAGACACAGCGAAAAATCTCTGCTTCCCTGCAACTAGGATGCTGAAGCCAGACTCCAGAATACCTTGCTCCAGTAGCGACTGCTCCAGGGAATGCACACCAGCCTTGGTGGACTCCACCAAAAGTAAGCCAAACCATGCTAACTCTAGATGCTCACTCTGGAATGATACTCTTTCATGAGGCAGAAGAACAATTCAGAAAAAAACCCGCAAAAACGTTTGCAATAGGTGTGTGTGTGTGAGTGAGTGTGTGTGTGAGTGAGTGTGTGTGTGTGTATGTGTGTAAGGCTCCTGAGTGGTGGAACTGGAAGCCACGCCCATGTGTGGTTGTGATTGGTCAGATTCCAATCCTTTTTTTTTCCTGACTATATAAGCAAGTTGCTTGGGTATCATCTAAGAGGCTTCTCTCCTGCACCTTAATCCCCACTGCACCAATAAAGACTTCTCCCTGTTTTTTGTTTTGTTTTGCTTTGGTTAATAACAGAGGTCTTTATCATGGGTATAGCTGGATGGTTGTAGAGAAACACACAAGCAGCAATAAGAATGTAGCTGAGCCATTCGAGGAAGTTATCAGGAACTGAACACCCTGATATTCAAAGTGTACATAGAAACACTGGGAGGTGGCTAAGAGTTCAGAGGGCAATAGGGGAGAGTCTATTACAAGTCCAAACTGTGAAAGACAGCCGTAATGATACTTGGAATACAAGAGACCTCAGAGTAGTGGAAACTGCCAGAGATGCCGTGAAGATTCAAAGGAGGGCTGGGCGTGGTCTCACTCATCTGTAACTGTAGCTTTTGAGACACAGGCAGGAAGATCAGAGCTCCATACCAGCTTAAGTTTTATATTAAGATTCTATCCCAAAAAACAAACAGACAGAGCTTAGTGGATAAAGTGCTCACTGCACAAGCATAAGGAGACCCGACTTCAGATCTTGGGTGTTGGGCATGCCGGAGGAGAAAAGCAGAGACAGGAAGATGTTCAGCACTCATTGGTCAATGGTTCTAGCTGAAATGCCAAGTTCTACGTTCAGAAAGAGCAACCCTCAATAACAAGGTAGAGTGTGACAGAGGAAGATACCAGACACCAGCCTCTTGCTTTCTCATGCCCAGGCACAGGTGTAGGCAGGCAGGTGCGAGCACGCGCATGAACACACACACACACACACACACACACACAGAGAGAGGCTAAAGATAGGGGGACTGAGAGCTTCACCTAGCAGAGATGTTCCAGAAAACCAACCAGAGCTGCAGATCAAGGGATACACTGGGTGCCGGCCCTCTAGGCCTCCGTGCAATTAGTCTCTGGCTTTGAAACTTTGTAACCATAAGTCCCTAGCTCTCCAACAGTATCTCTGGATTTAGGGGCATAGTTTGATATTTTCCAGAACTGAGGGCTACCAGAACGATGGGAGGCTGCCATTTGCCTGTCCGTAATTTCTCTCCACGTAGAGCCACAGAACTCCAGCCAGCTAGTGAGCTGTTCCTGACTCTGCAAGCTCTGCCATATTAAGTTCAGACCTTCCAAGGAACATCTTTTGCTTTGCTTATTGATGGCCAAATATAAATTGTATTGATCGCGGGACTCGGAAATTTGCCAATTGAACACTTCTGGGATTGTAATCACCCTGTGTCGAATGTGCAGTGTTTCCAACCAGCAGAGACTCAGAACAAAACCCTCAACTTCTTCAGATGATGTATACCTCATTAACACAAAACCCTTATGAATAGCGTGGTCAGTGCTTCTACAGAGACCCACAAATTATGCAGGAATATGTTTGAATTTCCCCAAATATGCAAATTATGTATGCATCCCCAAGGCATACCCGAACAATCTTGCTATTGAACTGAGAAGGGACACTGTAGGTTCAAACATGACGAGCAGAATATAAAACTAATCCTTTTAGCTTCCTTGGGTAAGCTCTTGTCCATATTTGATGCTGCTGCTTTCTTTTTTACTTACTCAGCACATGGCTATGGGGGTAAGCAAAGGATCCCTTTTCATCTGTGTGGGTCTGGAGGCACAGTTGTCTGTGCAAAGTTCAGAGCCCTCTGCCAATCCCATAGGCCTCAGCTCTGCAGAACAGATATAGGCCTCAATTTGCTGCATTAACTCTCTGCGGTGATGCTGATCACTCTCATCTCAGCAACTGATCATAAAGGGGATCTGATACAGCCTTGTCTCCTGAAGTGGGCTCTGGGCTTATGTCTGAAAACCACATCTAACTGAATGACTGACTCTCTAGTGGAGAGACTTGAGCCTCTGACTGCTTGAAGGAGATGTTTTTAATCTTGTGATAAAGCCAGCCAGTCCATACGTCTCTGTGCACGACGGCAGCATGGGGGATATGTTATGATAAAAATCCCAATTATGCCGTTACCATCTGTTGATAGCATGTGCTTGTGGACACTTTGCCAGGAAATACTGAGAACAAAGGAGGAGAGGCCCTCATTCCAGAGATGCAGATCTCAGCTCACACTGGGGTTCACTGGTTTAGTTACAGATGTGTTGGGGTTCTCGGGGACCAGCCCCACACAGGCTGAGGCCTTGGAGAAGAAGAGACTTACCGAGGCATGTTTTAAAAAAATAGACCCAGTGGAAAGCAATGTTTCTATTCACAAAGCAATGATAATAAAATCAAAATGTATATGGAGAAGGGGGGAGAAAGAGAGAGAGAGAGAGAGAGTCAATTAGCTTCTAGTATGTATGAGACTAGAGACTGACTTACTATAAAGTTGTTTTTTAAATGCCAAGCTTTCACAGTACTGGTGGTGGAGTGTCTGCAATCTCAGTACTTAGGAAGAAGCAGAGATAAGAGGATCAAGAGTTTGAGGCCAGCCTGGAATATCTACAAACGAACAAGTAGAACCCTAACAAACAAAACAAAAAATTCCCTTAAAGAAAAAGCATATATAGGTCATATTTTTTTATTTGTGTGTGTTTGAGAGACAGTCTCACTATGTAGCCCAGAGTAGCTTCAGATTTGTTTTTTAAACTAACCTAAATACAAACTCATAGAAATTCCCCTGCCTCAGCTTTCCAAGTACTGGAATTAAAAGCCTAACCCACCAGGCTTAGCTATGTATCATGTCTTCATTCAATTTTTATAAGAAGGATAAAAGTTTAACTTTGATTAAAGCTAAATATGGACCTTTTCATACCCAGGGATTTCCCCTTCAAGATGTTTGAGAATAATCATAATGAACGTGATGCCATTGTAAAAAGGAACACTGACTTCCCCAGAATGATCGGAGTCCATAAGCGATGTGCCAAATATTGCCTCCACCTCTCACGGAACTAGAATCAGAGGCAACTACTCATAAACATTCTATTATAACTTTCAGATCTTTGACTTATTTGACTTGTAGGGAGGATACATGGCAGTTCAGGTTGATTTGAAACTCACGGTCTAGCCGAGGCTAGCCGTAAACTTGTGGCAATTCTACCTCATCCTTCTGGATGCTGGGACTGCAGGCAGAAGCCACTACACCTGATTTAGCATTTGTTTATTCTAGAATGTCATTCTGGAACAGAGATATGCCCGAAGAGTACACATATTACATATGTGCTTTTAAGTAAATTCATAGAGTATGTTTCCCTCTGGCTCTTTCATAGATGCTTTGGGCGATTTATCTCTTCTTCCTCCATCTTCTTCTGGATTACCTTCCTTCCCCACACAGCAACCTCTCCCACTTCCCTTTCCTCACCTCACAGGCTCACATCATCTCCCTCTCTAAAGCCCCTCTGCCATTATTGCATTCTTTCTTCCTGGTTTCAGAGGTAGGAGCCACAAATAAGAGAGAGCATGCGGCGTTTGTCTTTCTAGGTCTGGGTTACCTCCCTCGGCATGGTATTTTCCAGTTCGATTTGTTTGCCCACGAAGTTCCTGATTTCATTTTTCTTTACAGCTGAATAGTATTTCAATGTATACATGTGCCACATTTTCATTATCAGTTCATCGGCTGAAGGACATTAAGGACATTAAGGCAGCAAAGAACATGGTTGAGCTAATATCTGGCATAGAACACTGAGTTCTTCAGGCATGTAACAAGAAGTCATGTGGAAGATCGACTTTTATTATTTCTGAAATTTTCTACCTGCCTTCCATAGTGCTTACAATCACCCCAACAGCGAATGAGGCTTCCCCTTTCCTCGTGCCCTCATCAAAATTTGCTATCAGTTGTTTTCTTGATCTTGGCCATTCCGACTTGGGTGAGATGAAATCTCTAAGTCGCTTTGACTGGCTTCCCCCTAATTGCTAAGGATGTTGAACACTTTCGAAGGTATTTTCAGTCATGCTTATTTCTTTCATAGCGAGCTCTGTTCAGATTCAGTTCCCCTTTTGGGGTTGTTTGTTTTCTAAGTTCCCTGCTTTTCGAGTTAGTTGTCTTTCCCCAACCCGGGATATTAATTCCCCTGTCAGATGTGTGTGCCCTGCAAAGATTCTCTCCCGCTCTGCGGGCTTCCTCTTCACTTGATTGTTCTCTTTGGTTTAAGAAGCTTTTTAGCTGGGCGTGGTAGCACACATCTTTAATCCTAGCACTAGGGAAGCGGAGGCAGGAGGACATCTGTGAGTTTGAGGCCCACCTGGTCTAGAAGGTGAGTTCCAGGACAGCCAGAGCTACATAGTGAGACCCTGTCTGGAAAAACAAAACAACAAATAAAGCTTTTTAGTTTTTTGAGGTTTCATTTGTCAATTGTTGACCTAATTCCTGAGGAAATGGAGTCCTGTTCAGAAGGTCCTCTCTTGTTCATTTTCTCTTTTAACTGCTTAAGGTCTTTGATAATGCTTATAATTCTTCCTTTGAGTTCTGTGTTCCCGGGTTCATCTAGGGAATTCCCAGTGGAGAGCATTTCTATAGGATTGGTGGGTTTTGAGGAGGATGTCTTGTTCTGACCTATCCTACTGTTTGTGGTATGTGGCGTGGCCCAGACATGTGGACTTGTTATTGTGTATTTGATATGAATTTGGCCTGGCTCTGTTGAGTGAAAATTTGGTGTTTTGCTGTTGCTCAAGCTTGGTTGATTTCAGATCAGGTACAAAGAGTTAACAGGTCAGTCCCTCCATGGCTCTGTGCTGAGTTTTGATTGAGTCAAGTCAGTTGGAACCAAGAAAGTGTGTGAATGGGGCACACAGCTGGGTATGGTGTGCAGGCTGTGCTACCGCAGCTCAGTCTTGGGAGTGTGTGAGCGATGTGGGTGGGCTGGAGAGGCTGATGCTCTTCCCCTGAGGCCATCGAAAAATATTTGAAAACACAAATATAATGTTTGCCTTCTATTTTGTGATATGTTTTATATGGAAAAGATTTGGGGGCTCTATACATTCGCTAATCTTTTTTGTCTGTTTCTGAGGCAGGGTGTTGTTACTGTCTGTGTAGTTCTGGCTGGTCTGATCTCGCAGTGTAGACCAGGCTGGCCTCAAACTCAGAGATCCACCCAACTTTGCTCTCTGAGTGCTGGGATTAAAGCCGTATGACAACATACTTGCAATGGCTGATCTCCTCCTTGCCTCTTTTTATAAAAAATAGATTCTCTTCTCAGACAGTGTTACCTAATTAACCTTTCCGCTCACTCTGCTCCTCCCAGCCCCACCCCACCTGCCCTCCCCTCCAGGTCCACCCCCTTTCTGTCTCTCATTAGAAAAGAACGGGCTTCTAAGAGGTAACAAACAAACATGACAATAAATAATATAATAATATGGCACAAAAACTATCATATTGAAGTTGAACAACCCAACAGGAAGAAAAGAGTCCTGAGAGAAGGTGCAAAAGTCAGAGATCCACTTGCCCAATAAAAATACTAAGCTAATAGTATTTTTATAGTTAATAGTAAGCTAATAAAATATATAGGCAGAGGACCCGCTGCAGGCCCGTGTAAGCCCTGTGCTTGCTGCTTCAGTCTCTGTGAGTTCACATGTGCCTTGCTTAGCTGATTCAGAGGGTCTTATTTTCCTGGCGTCCTCTTCTCTTCTGGCTCCTACAATCTTTCCTCCTCTTCTTGCATGGGATTTATTGAGCTCTGAGGGGGGAGGGATTTTAGGGAGACCTCCAATTTAAACTTCCATCTCTGAATAATGTCTGACTGTGGGTCTCTGCTTCTGGTCCCATCTGCTACTGGACAAAGCCTCTCTCTTGATGACTGGATAAGACCCTGATCTATGAGTATAGCAGAATAACATTAGGAATTATTTTATTAATTTTTTCTTATTTTTTAGACCAGTATTGTTTGGAGCACCTTTTCACACCAAAAAGACTACAATGTAGGGGTGAGGGCTCCATATAGGCACCAGCTGAACTTCTCCATGTTCAGTAACTTGTGAAGGTGCTGTCCTTGGCAAGTCAGTTTGCAGAGAGCAGCCTTTTGTCTTAGCAACAGCCTGGATTGTTTGGGAATCCATGGGACCCCCTTAGTCAACAATTCAGTCTAATACACTCTATTCCTACCACTGGAAGCCTCGCCTGGCTACAGATGGACAGTTGAAATTATGTGTCACCCATGACTAGGAGTCCCCATTAGGATCATGTTCACAGCTTCCAGGAAGTTTCTACTGCACTAGGTTTCCACATCCTCCCCAGTCTGCCCATGAAATCTAGTCTACCCCCTCCCAGAGAGATCACTGCATGCTCCTAGACCCCTCTCCTTTACCTAACCTCTATAGGTCTACAGACTATAACTTGGTTATCCTTTTCTTAATGGCTAATATCCCCTTGTAAGTGAATACATACCATATTTACTTTTCTGGGTCTGGATTACCTCACTCAGAATTTTTTCTAGCTCCATCCATTTGCCTGCAAATTTCATAATGTCATTTTATAAAAACCAGCCGAATAATACTTGTGTATTATTTACCCCATGCCTTTTATCCATTCTTCTAATGAGGAACATCTAGGTTGCTTCTAGTACCTGGAAATTATGAATAAAGACACAATGAACATGGCTGAGCAAGTGTCCTTGTAGCAGGATGAAGTGTCCTTTGGATATATGCCCAAGAGTGGTATAGCTTGGTCTTGGGGTAAATCTATTCCTAACTTTCTGAGGAGCCACCATACTGATTTCCAGAGTGGCTGTACACGTTTTCACTATTACAGCAATGGAGCAGTGTTCCTCTTGTTCCCACATCCTCTCCAGCATGAGCTGTCACTTGTGTTATTGATCTTAGCCATTCTGACAGGTGTAAGATGAAATCTAAAAGGAGTTTTGATTTGCAGTTCCCTGGTGCCTAAGGATGTTGAACATTTCTTTAAGTGTCTCTCAGACATTTGAGATTCCTCTATTAAGAACTCTCTGCTTAAATCTGTACCCCATTTTAACTGAATTATTTGGCTTTTTGATATCTAATTTCTTGAGCTCTTTATATATTTTGGGTATTAATCCTCTATCAAAGGTGGAGTTGGTAAAAAAATCTTTTTCCATTCTGTGGGCTGACACATTGTCCTATTGACAGTGTCTTTTGCCTTACAGAAGCTTTTCAGTTTCACAAGGTCCCCTGTATTAATTGTTGCTCTTAGTGCCTACACCATTGGTCTTCTGTTCAGTAAGTCTTCTCCTGTGCCAATGCATTCAAGGCTATTCCCCACTTTCTCGTCTATCAGATTTAGTGTATCTGTATTATGTTGAGGTCTTTGATCCTCTTGTACTTGAGTTTTGTGGAAGGTGATAAGTATGAATCTATTTGCATTCTTCTAGATTCCAACGTCCAGTTTGACCAGCACCATTTGTTAAAGATGCTATTTTTTCAATGTATATTAATGACTTCTTTATCAATAATCAAGTATTCATATGTGTGTGGATTTATGTCTGGGACATCAATTTGATTGCATTGATCAACATGTCTATTTTTTTGCCAATATCATGTGGGCTTTGTTGCTACAACCCGTAATACAACTTGAAATTGGAAATGGTGGGACATCCAGCAGTTCTTTAACCAAATAACCTGAAAGTTCTTTTACTGTTCAGAATTGTTTTAGGTTTTGTTGTTGTTACTGTTGTTGTTTTTTCCATATGAAATTAAGAACTGTCCTTTCAAGGTCTATAAATAATTGTGTTGGAATTTTGATGGGAATTGCATTGAATCTGTAGATTGTCTTTGGTAGGATGGCCATTTTTACTACGTTAATCATACTGATTCATGAGAATGGGAGGTCTTCCCATCGTCTCATCCTTTTCCTTCAGTTTCATTCTTCAAGGACTTAAAGTTTTTATCATACAAGTCTTTTACTTGCGTGATTAGATTTACCCCAAGATATTTTATATTATTTGGAGCTATCGTGAAAGGTGTTGTTTCCCTGATTTCTTTCTCAGTCTGTTTGTCATTTGTATATAAGGAGGGATACTTTTTCATTTGTATTTTTAATTTTTTAAAGCTATTCTTATATCTAGCCACTTCACTGAAAGTATTTATAAGTTGTAGGAGTTCGCCAGTAGAATCTTTAGGGTCACTTATGTACATTATCATATCAACTGCAAACAATGGCACTTTTAAGTATTCCTTTCCGATTTGCATTTCCTTGATCATCTCAGTTGTCTTATTGCTCTTGCTAAAACTTCAAATACCATACTGAATAATATGGAGAGAGTGGACAACCTTATTTTGTTTCTGATTTTAGTGGAACTGCTTTGAGTTTCTCTCCATTTAACTTAACATCGGCAAGTTGCACCTTCGTTTTCATTGAATTCTAGAAAGTCTTTAATTTTTTCTTAATTTCTGTCTTGACCCAATTTTCATTCAGTAGAGAGTTGTTCAGTTTTCAGGAGTTTGTAAGGTTTTTGTTTGTTTGTTTGTTTCTGTTTTTGACATCCAGTTTTAATCCATGGTGGTCTGAGAGAATTTGGGGTGTTATTTCAATTTTCTTGTAGCTGTTAAGATTTATTTTGTGCCTGAGTATATTGTCAATTTTATAGAAAGTTCCTTAAGGTGCAAAGAAGAAGGCATATTCTTTTGTGTTTGGGAGAAATGTTCTGTAGATATCTGTTAGGTCCTTTTGGATTATAATGTCTGTTGGCTCCAGTATTTCTCTCTTTAGTTTTCATGTGGATGACCTGTTCAATGGCGAAAGTGTATTGAAGTCTCCCGCTATCAGTGTGTGAGGGTCAATATGTGATTTAAGCTATAGTAGTGTTTCTTCTACAAATTTGAGTACATTTGTGTTTGCGGGTAGAGGTTAAGAATTGAAATGTCATCTTGGTGGAATTTTCCTTGGATGAGTATGTGATGTCCTTCCCTATCTCTTTTGATTAGTTTTGGCTTGAAGTCTACTTTGTTAGATATTGAAATGACTGCACCACTTGGTTCCTTAGGCGCTACATGGAATATCTTTTTCCAACCCTTTACCTTGAGGCAATGCCTATCCTTAATGCTGGAGTGAGTTTCTTTGATGCAGCAGGAGGATGGATTTCCTGTTTTCATATCCATTCTGTTAGTCTGTATTTTTATTAGGGAATTGGGACCATTTATATTGAGATATATCAATGACAAATGATTGTTGATTTCTGTTATTTTGTTAGTGGTGGTGATGGTGGTGGCAGCAGTGTGTGTGTCGTGTGTGTGTCGTGTGTGTGTGTGTGTGTGCGCGCGCGCGTGTGCGCTTCCCTTCTTTTGATTTTGTTGGTATGAAATTATTTATCCCCTGTATGTAGCTAACCTCTTTAGGTTGGAGTTTTCCTTCTAGCAAGATGTTACTTGTTCTTTTTCCTTTGCACCCTTTAATATTTTTTTTTTGTTCTCTATGGTTAATACTTTGATTGCTATGTGCCAAGGGGACTTTCCTTTCTGGTCCAATCTTTCTGGTGTTCTTCATGTTTTTGCTGCCTTTATAGGCATCTTTTTCTTTCAGTTAGAGAAATTTTCTTATATGATTTTGTTGAATACATTTTCTTAACCTTTGAGTTGGGTTTCTTCTCCTTCCTCTATACCTTTTATTCTTAGGTTTGGTCTTTTCATAGTGTCCCAGATTTCCTTGATGTTTTGTGTCAGGAGTCTTTTAAATGTAACATTCTCTTTGACATATGTATCCATTTCTTCTATAACATCTTCAACTCCTGGGATTCTTTCTTCCATCTCTTGTATTCTTTGGGGTAAGGTTTGTCTCTGTAGTTTCTGTTCAAATTCTTGAATTTTTCAATTCCAGAATTCCCTCAGTTTAGGTTTTCTTTATTGCTTCTATTTCTATTTTCAGATCAATCATGAGCAGTTTTATTTGTTTCCTTTAACTGTTTGGTTTTTTTCTTGGCTTTCTTAAAGGGATTTATTCATTTCCTCCAGTTGTTATGTTTTCCTTGATTTCATTAAAGGATCTACTCATTTCTTCTTTAAAGACCTCTATCATCTTCATATAGTTGCTTTTAAGGTCTTTTTTCTTTTGTGGCCGCTGTGTTGGAATATTCAGGGCCTGCTGTGGTAGGATAGCTGGACTTTAGTGGAGACATATTGCCCTGACTTTTGTTGATTGTATTTTGATGGTAGCATCTTGAAATCTAGATTTGGGATGATTATAGGTCTAGGTATTGATTCCTGGATCTGTCTTTCTTGGGTGGGTGTTTTCTTCCGTGGTTTCTGTTTTCTCCCTGGATTTTCAGTGTGATGGCTGTGTGTTGCCTATGTGGTAAACTGACACAGCTGTATGTGTGGGCTGTGGTGTGCTCTCCTTATATCTTCTGCCTCTAGTGTCCTCTAAGGGCGGGGAACAACAACTGTCCTGTGCTTTATGCTCTGATGCCATATGGTCTGTCATAGCTATCACATTCTTATTCCAACATGAGAGCAGCTAGAGATTATGAGGCATCAAGTAAGAAGCACTGTATCTGAAAAGCTTTATTTATGGTATGAAAATTTATATACATTTATATATGGACTATGTATTTTCACATATAAATTATTAGTCTTTTACCCCTCTCCCTTATTTAAAAATGCAAAACCAAGTCTTAGCTCAAAGGTCATCAAGAAGGGGTGAACTAGAATCCCCAATACCCAGTTGCAGAAGGCACATCTGACTTATGCTGGATTGGTGACACATGTCTGTAATCCCAGCATGCTAGAACCTAAGTGGATCCCAAGTTTGAGGCACAAATCAGGTAAAGAGCAAGTTTCAGGCCTTCGCTACAAAGTGAAATTGTATCTCAATGGGAAAAAAAATCAAACAGTTCTCACTTAGGGTCACAATAGTGTCTATTTTCAGTTTGTTTTGAGAAAATAATAAAATATAGAAAGTGTTCGTGGTGAAAGCAAAAGCCAGTTACTATTATGAAGATTGTTATAATTTTATGTCATGGTTTAAAAATAATTTTATCATTTTCAATTGTCATGAAGTTTTCCAAGACTCATAATAGTTTAGACTACAAAATTACCAAGATGCCAAAAATTCAGGAGCTAATAGATTCAGGAGTTAAAGAACAAATTAATTTGAGGTAATTTTTTAATAAATAGATAAATAAAACAAAAACAAAAAACCCTGGCCTTTACTAAAAGATTAAATAAAAAATAGGAATCAACTTTTTAATAAATATTTTTCAATTTACTTTGTAACAACTAAGTAATTAATAATGTATTTGTATAAATAAGGTGCTAGACAAATCTGAGTTATTGCTCTTCATAAAATAGTATAACATATACATCAACAAAAAGGGTTATTTGGAATTGTAAATCCAGCATGACCTGAAGTCTTTGGAGTTTTGTTAGTGGACAGTTTCACATGGTAAGTTTCTAAAATAAGACAGCAACTGGATAAAAGGATCAAGGCGTGAATCAAAGCATGAACAACTGCAGATAAACGAGATTCCTGAGTAATAAATCTTGAATCTCACTGTTTGATCACCCTTATCAGGAAGAAGCCTGAGAAAATAGAAGCCCTCTGCATCCTGCCCAGAAGGTCAAGGACGCACTTGGCGTCCTCAGCTTCGCATTCCGGCAAGGGGGACCCGGCACCGAGAATGCAAAGAATGGTGTTCGGGTATCGATGAAGCCCCCGCTGAGGGGCTGCATTTCCACTGGAACACAGCAAGGCAACATGCAGGGGTTTCAGAATTACACACTTTGATGCTGTTCAGATGTTCTAGAGAACCTTTGTTGATGTGGGCCAACTGCCCCCACATTCCATTAGGTGAAAAAAACTTTACATAAAGTTGCAAGCAAAATGCGATACAATTTTTTTAATCAAGCAACGTAAGAGAAATACACTTGGAAAAAATAGCAAGAGGCCTTGCCAAGCATAATGGATGCTGCCTCTGTGTAGCAAGATTTAAGTTGACTTATTGACCTGTTTCCTTTAACTTTTCTTTGTTTTCCAAGTTTGCTGCTGAATGTGTTAATTTTAAAATAGAAACGTTATTTTTAGATAAGACTAGGTCAGGAAGAGGTTGCTGATAATAAAGTGATATTAAGTAAATAAAATATAAAGAATTTGACAATCCTTGCCAAACAAATCAATGTCCTATTTAAGTGCATTATAACTTAGTTTAGTCACAAAATGTTATTTTAATGTTTTAATCTTTCGTATGTTGCTCAGTTAGGAGGTGTTATGTGTATTTTATTGTTATTAGTTACTGTTGTACTCCAAACAAATCAAAACTTGTGAAGAAAGATGCCTATGAATCTGCATATTCACAGGCAGTGAACACAGTGAAAGGAATCCCAAAGTCTGAACTGCAAAGCCTGCTGAGTTAGACTTGTAACAACTCGCAGCCCAATGAATTATTATTATTAAGCTTGCATGATTGCCACTATTGATAAAACAGCCATCTTTTCCTTACACATTTTCTGTTCTAGCCTCTGACACCTGTCTGTCTGTCATTCTGCAAGCTCGCTAACAATGTGTGGGCCCTGGAGCATCTCCATTGTGCCTGCTTCCGTTTCCAGAAGCTACCACTTTGTCCAGCTACTAAAAATAGGAACAGCTTTGGGCTTAGTCCACTGCTCCCTAACTTGATGGAAGAGAATGATTTTGTATCTGATCAGATGCATTTGCCCATTTAGGAATATCAATTATTCTCAGACAACATTCTTCCAACTTTTCGGCTTGGTGTTGGTTGACTCTTCAGTGCAGCCTTTCTTAGAGGGTTGGTTACTTATCACCTGACCTTATTGCTGAAGGTACTTGACAAGTCATGTGTTCTCATCATTGCAGAGTTGGGTTCCCTGAAAGCTGAGGACTTGATTTGTAAATTCCAGTCTCATAAATCTTCAAGAATAGGGACCTACCTATTGAGCATGGTCTCAAACCTGTAATCCCAGAACTCAAGATGCTGAGGCAGAAGGCTCACCCAGAACTCAAGATCAGTTTAGGCTGCATAACAAGTTCCATACTGACCTACACAACTGTGTGTAACCCTGTCTCAAAACAACTGCACTCAGAAAAGCCAGCCCTGTTCCCAGCCTGGGCAGCACAGTGGAGCTGACCCTGTTGGCGGAGGTGTGGGTGAGCCAGCCACATGTTGTGAGCATGGGAGAGCTGTCCCCACTGCTCATCTGTCATGTGCTGGCATAGGTGGGTAAGAGATGTCCCACCCCCACACATCAACACCTGAGGCAGGTGGAAGAGCTGGCCCCTGAGGTCATAAGCCTGGGAGAGCTGTCCCTGCCCCTCATCTGCTGAAGCTCTCATGAGAATGGCCCCTGCACCACACTTGGAAAACACAGTAGAGCCAGGAAGGCAGGAGAGCTGACCCCATCCCCTGCCCATGGCTGCAAGGGGTGAGCTCACCAGGGAAAAGCAGGAGAGCTCACCTGGAAGGTGAGAACAAAGAATAGCTGGAGGGCTGACCAACCCTGCAACTACCCAGGCCCAGAACTCCACCCATCTGGGATCTGTTGAAGGGACCAGTCCTGTGGACCCAAAGTTGCAGGATTATCCCAACACAGGACAACAGCAGGAGACCCAAGAGGAGTTCCAGTGAGGGCCCAGCATTGACAGAGTAGCAGAAACCAGAGGCCTCAAACCAGACCAGCAATTCTTTTTTATTAAAACTTTATTGTAAAGAATTTGCAAACATCACAAAAAAATCACACATCAAAATTAGCCAGACCCAAAGTCTATGCATTTTAGCAAACGCCTATGGAGCTGAAGCAGGCACTCTGAAGCTGTGCAGCTTAACATTGGATCTTACGCTTTCACTAGATTATATATGTATGTTCATAGCAGCATTATTTGTAATAGCCAGAACCTGGAAACAACCTAG
>LOJH01001184.1:54218-66773 GCA_001685095.1 Ellobius talpinus
TGGGTGTGGGGCTGGGGTGTCTTCTGAAAGAGCTGACTGGAAAGGTGGCCATTTCAGGGTCTGGTAGAAACCTGGAGTCAGGGAAACTATGACTCCAGCTAACATTCTTAGCCAAAGGGGATACATAACCTGAACCGACCATATCCTATGACCAGGCAAGACTACCAATGGAGGAATTGGGACACCAACCTAGCCACATAACCTTTGATCTACAGCCTGTACTGCCTATGGGATGTGTTGGGGGTAAGGGTAACGCAGAGACTGTGGGAGTGGTCAACCAATGACTGGTCTAGAAAGACTTTTCTTGATCTTTCTCTTCTAAATTCTGGTGCTCTCCTGCTGTTCAGCTCTGGTCTCACTCGCCCCCATGGGACATGGGTTAAGTTGCTTTATTTCTCTCCATTAGCCAACATTTTCTGTAATGGCATTTTTTACCCATCTCCCCCTGCCTCCAGCCACCCGAATAGATGTACTAGACAAAGAAGTGCTGGAGTGGGATTTTTATTCTTTTACTGAGAAGTTGCACATGATATACAAGAAGTCAGTGGCTGTTTTCAAAAATCTGCCTATTAAATTTGTCCAATTTGCTTTTTTCTTTCTCTGTGAATATATGGATTTATTTTTGGAGTCAAACATAACCTCCATAGGTAGAGAGCTGGATCCGTTATCATTACTTTTGGATGCCAAATGTGTGTCTTTGGCAGATAGAAGTTGTTGACAGATTTCTGGAAAGGCAGCCAGAGATGACAGAAGTGTGAAATAAATGGTCTTGGGAGCTGAAAATTGATGCTCTGAGTGTGCCCTTCTTTTACACCGATGGTTATCCTTGGGACAGTAAGCTGGTTTGTCTTTGTTCTTTCTCTTCATTCCAACACATATGGATTGTTGGTACTAGTGACAGGAAACAAGAAAATAATTTTACTTTAATCATTTGCTGAGAGAGTATATGACTTTCACGTCTGAACGAATGGACTTTATCAGTCTGATCCTCTTCTTGACTTCCAGCAAGTGCTCACCTTCTGTACTAAGCTTGATTTGTTGATTTCTTTTATAAGTTGGATGACGCTCTTCCTGTCTTCCTCTTGGGTGCATAATGAACAGACTGATATCACTTGTCACAAACATCGCTTTCAAATCTCTAGAGGATTTGTCTATCCTTGAAACGAGTAGGGTGCTATTTCAGAAACTTGCCTTTTTGGTTCCATTTTTAAAAGTTGGCTTCATGTAGTACACACGGAACCATAAAAAGTTTTCTGTCTATCTTATAATTAAATAGGTAATTATAAACACACATTGTATTTTGTTCTTCAAAGACATCTTTTCCTCATCCTGGTCCTCTTGTTACCTTAGCTCTCCTCTCTAAAATCAGCTGGTGTTCCTTGTTGCACATGCACCTTCGTAGACTTTTCTCACATTTATAAAATCAGAGTATGACCCCTTCCAACTCCCACAAAACCCTCGTCGCAAACGGAGCACACTGCATGTTGTTTGAACTTGCCATTTGTAACTAACATGACATGTCAGTTTTCAAGTAAGCTTTCCAGGAGTTCCTCTTTCACCCTGGCTTCCCCGCTTAGGTCTAGTATTGTTAATTTAAAGCTATAGTTTCATATTTTCCCACAGGGAAAACTGCGGCCCTGAAGAGGTAACACGTTAAACTTTCCGAGTAACTTAAACTCTGAGTATGAGTTAGTTATTTGCTAGACTAGATCATTCTCTTTCTTTTCTGTTCATGAGGGAAGGGTTGATCTTAGACTTTGGGAGAGAAAGATTGGTAGGACCAGGATGAGAGGTGCTCAGAGGAAACTTTGCCGTGTTTCCAATTTGCAGGTTCTAAAATGTAGAGAACTCAGGGTGGGGGGGGGCAAGGTCAATAAAAGCAGAGGGTCAATGGGAGCCATACTTGAACTCACATAACAATACCAATAAGGGGGCCAAAGATAAATATATTCTAGCCTTGGGGGAGAACAGATTGCCTTACAAATGTTGTAAATGTGGTTGGAAAAATGAAAGATAAGAGGTGATTTCAAAGTTCTTGTTTGAAGGATCACAGATGTAGTCAACAATTCAGTGGTGAGGATGTTTGCTGATTAAAGCATTGGATGAAAGAGGGAACATATTAAATAATGGAAAGGAGATGAGAACACGAGGATACAGCTGTATCTTATCTCTTCTTTAATTCATTTTTTTAAAAAAATTTATGCCTGAGTGTTTTATTTACATAATTTCTGTCCTTCCTCTCTCTGCTCCATCTCCTCCTGTATACTCCCATTCTTTTGAAAACATGACCTTTTCTTTTTCTTATTTTTTTTTACTTTATTTATTCTTTGTGTCTTTCATATCATGCATCTTGATCTTACCTATTCATTTCTACCCTTTAGCCCCCCCATGAAATAAAATATAAGAGAAAAAAAGGAAAAAGTCTTGTCGTGGAAACTGGTGTGACACAGAGGTTCACGCAGTCACTCTTTTGTCCATACACCTCTACTTGCAGTTCTTCATTGCAAAGAGTCAGCGGATGTAAGGGCGATCTGGCTGCAACTTCTGTCAACAATCTTTTCATTGATCTCCAGGGCTGGTTTGGGTGATCTGGCTGGCTATGTGGGTGCCCCCTCCTCTCTCACTGTTCCATGTGCTGTGGAAAGGGACAGTCTTCCCTGAATAGAGGACGACCAGTCTTTGGTCAAGGGTTTATGTGCACTCCTGCTAGAGCCTCTGAACAAGCTCTCAAGAGCTCTCTTCTTTAATTACTATCATTACACACACACACACACACACACACACACACCACTCCCTCCACCCCGGCCTGAGCGGGCTTCAGTGGGAGCTTATGTCCAGGAGGAGCGGCATGCATCCAGGTGTGGGGCTGGGACAAAAGGCTTCTGAACATGAGTGAGCTCAGATTGGCACTAGAGTCTGGGACTGTTTGGGCCCAGGAAGGTGCTGGCTGGAGCAGGAAAAACAGGGGTGAAAGACCTTGTCCCAGGCTGAGTGGGAACCAAGGAGGTCTGTCCTGTATGATCTTGGGAAAGAAGCTGTCAGGGCACTTAGTGTCTTTTACCTTCTGCCAGCAGAGCAGGGCTGCAGGTGGTACTTGGCCCCGACCTGCCACAGCAGTCGAAACCCTTCTTTGTGCATCTCCTCTCCAGTGCCGTGCCCCAGAGGTGAGGGAGTGGGAGCTGACAGTGTCTCTGACTGGAGGCACTTTCCTGAGGTGTCTGCAGAAACCTCTCCCAAACCGTGGGGTCATAAGAACAATACCCACTTAAAAGTAAGGTTGTGCCATCACAGAAGCCAAGCAGTTGGTCAGGGTGCAGTCCACGTGGCAATATTCAACACACTTCTTTTGTGTTACCAAAACTCTCCACACAGCCACCACTGCTGTTAGCACACATCCAGAACCAGGCTAGGTCAGACATGGCAGCTGGTAAATGGCCATCCTTCTACCAGGTACAGCCCAGGAGAGGGCTGGGAAGCAGGCCTTTGAGGTACGCTGAGGCCACCCCTCAGTCTCCCTTATTTGCTCAATCCTACATTTCTCTGTTGCTCACTTAGATTCTGCTAGGGACAAACACCAGGGAAGGCTTCTCAGGGAAACTGCACTTGAGAACTGTCTTGAAGGAGAGACAAAAGAAATGCCTCGCCAAAGTGGAGGGCTCAGAAGGGACGCTGTAAATGTTTGGCCTAGCTGTAGTAAAGAGGACAGGCGGGGGTGGGAACTGGGGCAGGAGGAAGCAATCTCTCCTTGCATGTTGGTCATTGAGGTAAAGGGGAGCCATTGAAGGGTTGTTGGGTGATGTGACCACTGTGGCATTTTGGAAGGATCTCTGGCATAAGAGAAAGGCCACCTCTTGTTTAGAGCCATGGGCAGCTGGGTAGGGTGTGGGCCATGGTTGAGCCCTCAGCTGGTAGGAAGCAGGCGAGAAGGCTGGAGGCCTAGCTTTCTAGGAAGGATGGGAGGTACAGGTTGAGTTGACCGACAATTATGGGAAGTCAGATGAAGCAAGGAGTTTGTGCAGTGGGGTGGGGGGGTTTGAAGAATGGGAGAGATGGGCAGGGGGATGGCCCAGTGAGTAGAGACACCTTACCAAACCTGATGACATGACTTCAATCCCTAGGACCCACATGGGAGAAATGGCTCCAGAAAGCTGTCCTCTGAACACAATAATGTGCATATACTCATGTGCACACAATAAAATAAAAATGTAAAGAAAATAATTTTTAAGAATGGGAGAGAGCACCAATCCCAATACTCGGGAGGCAGAAGCAGCCGATCTCGGTGAGTTTGAGGCCAGCCTGCTCTACAGAGCTAGTTCCAGGACAGTCAAGGTTATGCAGAGAAACCCTGTCTTGAAAAAAACATAAAAGTGAGAGAGAATCTTTTGGGGCCAGTGAACAGTGAAAGGATTAGCTGAGCAGAGCTTCTGCTTCCAATGAGGCCAGGGGCGCATGGGTGCCTGGCCCCAGCAGGTTCAGCCTGGGGTCAAGGGTGTCCAGCCTAAATGAGAGTGGAGCTGACTCCCAGCTGGCGTCCCCTATCCCTCCTGATTATCAGGCATCGTGTCAACAAGAAGCTGGGAAGGGGACATGAGAGTGACAGAGGAGGCAGAGACCGGCCATTACAGCTGTGCCCGCACAGCGTCCAGTGTTGCCAGCTGGGCCTGGCAGCTCAGACCAGACAGAGAGGGGATGAGAGTGAGAAAGGTGACAAGGATGGGACTAGCAGCGGGGCACTGGCAAGAGCATGCTGCGCCCAGTGAGAAACCAAGGTTCCTCTGAGGAGAGGAAGGGAAAGCCTGGAAGAACAGAGGGAGCAGGTGGGGCTTGCCTGGGACTGAGATGGGGGAAGGCATGGCAGAGCCTGTGGTCCTTTGAAGATGTCAGAGAATTCAGTCCTGTGAGTGGGCAGGAGGACAGCCATAGGAACAGCAGACCAGAATGAAGCCAATGTGACAGTCACCTGCTCATTATTGAGTATCTAGTATAGGCAGCCTCCACACAAGACACTGTGTATAGCGATGAACTAAATGTGATTCCTTTCCTAAGGGCTTAGCACCTTGCTGGGGAGACACATCGGCTCTGCAGCAACAGTGTCCTGACTGTGTGTGAAACTGCCTAGGTATGGTGACAACACACAGAGATGTCCTTACCCCGGACAGAAGCAGGTGACACTGGAAGCTGGCCTCAGGGATGGGCTAGGAGTTACCCAGGCAAAGAGAGTGTTGAGGGCTCTCCAAGAAGAGGGAGAATCTCAGCGACGGGCAGGATGCTCACCCCAGGATGCTGGCCAAAGAGGGTGGCAGAGGCCTAGCAGAGACTTCAGCAGAGCGCAGCCGGCTGATCCCTGCCTTTGTGAAGCTCCGTTCTGACTGGAGTGTGGAGAGTTGACTAGGGCAAAGTGAGGACACCAGCTGGCTAATGGCTGCAGGGCTGCGGGAGGAGGGTACAGCCCGGATGCAAGCAGGATTCGAAACCAGCAGGGCTCGATAGCTTTCTGGGGAGAAGGGTTAAGGATACTTCTTAGGTACCACCAAATTGAACTGGAGAAAAGAAAAGTGGGAGAAGGGATGGATGCATTTGGGACAGACTGGGGAGCCTGAGGATAACCAGGGCCGTCTGTGTGTGGCAGGCGCAGCCAGGGGCCAGGGCAGGGCAGGGTGAGAGTATTGCTTGGTCAGCTCCACAGAGGGAAGACCTTTGTTTAAGAAAATGCCTTGTGATGCTGCTGGGGAAAGAAGGGATACTGTCTAGACATTGGTGACACTTTAGGACCGGCATAGCCGCAAAAGTAGATAACCATCTGACCTAATAAATCACAGGGTTCGAGGACTCAGAGAGGCAGACAGGCAGAAGTAAGGCTATGAAGCGGGTAAGAGAAGACAGAGAGGCAGGAAGTGAGAGAAGGACTGGAGGAAACTCCCCAGTGGACAGTAGAACTGGTCAGGGCCCCATGTGGCAGCTGGCACAATTTGAGGACTATGTGGTGAACCTGAACTCCATTGCTCCCGCCACACACCCAGGACCACATATCCTCAGTAAAATTGACTCTATTCGTATCTGCAACATGGGAGTGTGGCTTTAGTTGGGAATGGTGGAAAGACCTTAATTTCACACCTAGATTTATGGGGCACAGGATACACCCCCACCTCTTCAGAGGAAGAGACTAGATGGTTAGGACATGGGAAACCCTGAAGCAGGGCTTGAACTTGGGGTTCTCATTGATCCTGCTGATTCTGAGCTGACACTGGGGACCAGACGTCCATTCTGAATCTCCAGGTCTCAGGCTAGACTTCTTTTAGCAGCCAGTGTTTGGCTGTCCTGGAAGGTTCCAGCTCAGTGCCCAGTGTCACCCCCTTACTGGCCTGCCCCCCATCAGGTGAGGCCAAGGTGGAGCTAGGCATGTGAGCACAACCCTCTGCACCTCCTACCCCGACACGCTTAATGCCCTCAGCAGGCTCCCCGTCAGCCTGAGCAGCTTGCTCCTGAGGACAGCAGTGTGCAGGCCACCACAGAAAGTGAGACCAGGGGACAAGAGACCTGAGGAGACAGGGGAATCAGGGAGAAGCAGGAGCAGCAGACCTGAAGCACAAGGTGACAAGACATGGAGCCAAGGCTGTGTTGTAGAGTTTTCTTACTGGCTGGCAGACTCTGGACAGCCATCAGCAAGGCTCTGTTTGCTGAGTTCCTGGCCACGGGGCTGTATGTATTCTTTGGTGTGGGCTCTGTTCTGCCCTGGCCTGTGGCCCTTCCCTCTGTGCTGCAGATCGCCATTACCTTCAACCTGGCCACGGCCACAGCTGTGCAGATCTCCTGGAAGACCAGCGGGGCCCATGCCAACCCTGCTGTGACGCTGGCCTACCTCGTAGGGTCCCATATCTCTTTGCCTCGGGCTATGGCCTATATTGCCGCCCAGCTGGCAGGAGCCACTGTTGGAGCCGCTCTTCTTTATGGGGTAACTCCAGGAGGTGTCCGAGAGACCCTTGGAGTCAACGTGGTAGGTGCAAAGAAGCCTGGGAATGATGCAGGTGATAGGGCACGGGAGACAGAGTCAGGTGGTAAGGGTGGGAGTCCAGACAGGAGCAAAGGCTGGGTGGAGGAGTCAGATAACATACACTCCTTAGCTGCTCCGAGCAGGTCTCTGGGTTCTAGAGGAATGGACTTGGGCATTCATCTAGGCAGGGCAGGAATGGAACAGGGAGGAGAGGGAGCCAGAAGGATCAGGCATCTAAAGGCTGTCACGGGGTGGGGCTGGGACTGAGGGAGAGAGGGGACCCTGTCCACACTGTTTAACTCGCAGTGCTCTGCTTGTGTCCTCCCCTCTGCCATCTCCCAGGTCCCTGGGGCCTGCTTCCCTCCCCCAATCGCCTCTGTTCCACCTGCTTCCACTACTGCCCACAGGCCTCCTCCATTCTGTCCTCAACTTTCTTGTTCCTTACTTCCGTGTCCCCCGAACCACGGGCCTCCCTCAATGGCAGAGCGGGAGAGGCACCTTCCACAGGAATCAGGCATCTGGATCTAATATGAGTTGGTAGCTCAGAACTTAGGTTCTGGGGCCGAGAGAAGACTAGACTTAGGGAGTCTCACTGTCCCGCGGGCAGAGCCCACATCCACCCTGGCATACTCCTTTCCTCTCCGCCCAGGTCCACAATAGCACATCAACCGGCCAGGCGGTGGCCGTGGAGTTGATCCTGACGCTGCAGCTGGTGCTCTGTGTCTTCGCTTCCATGGACAGTCGGCAGACCTTGGGCTCCCCAGCTGCCATGATTGGGATCTCTGTGGCCCTGGGCCACCTCATTGGGGTAAGGAACAAAAAAAGAACACCCTGCATGTGTACGTACTGGAGTCCTCCCTGGAGAAACTACAGGACTTCAAAGGCCAGGAAGTGTCTTTCCCTGAGCTCCTCATGTCTTGTGGCCTGAGGTAGTCCCTGTAATACAGGGGTAGCTGAGGTGGGGGGCAGTGGGGAAATGTCCTCCCCTAGGCTGCCTCAAACTTCCTTGTACTTTGATCCTGAACGTCTTCCCTAGATCTACTTCACTGGCTGTTCCATGAACCCAGCTCGCTCCTTTGGTCCTGCTGTCATTGTCGGGAAGTTCGCGGTCCACTGGGTGAGCCCCTCCACTGTTAGGCTTGGGGTGTAGAGGACTAGAGCTAGTAGGTTTTACCATTAGGAAATCCACATGGAGAAAAATCAGCCAGCTCTCAACACCAGGTCATTTAGACCATCCAGGAGTACAGATTTCCCTGAATTCAAAAAGCCTAGGTGAGCATCCCGGCTCTTTCAGCTCCAATATCCTGCAGTATCCAGGGACTGGCAAGAAGTGGGCCAGGGCAGGAGCTGCAGCCTTGGCCCAGGCTTTATGTTCTGGCTGTTTCCTTCTTCACTTTCTCCAGCTGGACCAATTTTCAAACTTGAATAAAGAAAAAGACAAACAGAAATAGACCACACAGAAGCAGAGATAGAAACAGCAATAGTCAGGGCTAAAACAGGAGAGGTGAGAGGGAAGAGGAGCAGGGGGAGAGTATTGGAGCCCCAGCTTTAGCTTTGGCTGCACCCTCCAGGGAAGGAAGGAAGCCCTGGGCTCATAGTTCTCAGGTCACTGTTCTGTGGGTGCTTGAGAGTCCCTGGGGCTGGGCTTGGGAGCAAGTCAGTGCTAAGGGCGGCAGGCAGCAGGCAGCAGGCAGGGTTCCAAATCACCCTGCGCTACTGATGGCTCACACCTACTTCTGTCTCCTCAGATCTTCTGGGTAGGACCCCTCACAGGGGCTGTCCTGGCTTCGCTGATCTACAACTTCATCCTGTTCCCTGACACCAAGACTGTGGCTCAGCGACTGGCCATCCTCGTGGGCACCACCAAGGTGGAGAAAGTGGTAGATGCGGAGCCCCAGAAGAAAGAATCCCAAATGAACTCAGAGGACACAGAAGTGAGCGTGTGACACTGCCCAGCCCCTGGCCCCTCTGGCTTCCAGGGCCGCATGCAGGTGGGCGGCTTGCCTTGTATGACCTGGCTTGGTGTCCCTGGTGTTGGGGGGATCGGGAGACTTGGCCGCTTGTTCTAAGTAGGTACCAATCCTATCCCTGACAAAACGGTTGCTTCTTTTCCTTGCCTGTCTTTCTCCCCTGAGATCCACCGCCAGGGCTGACCAGTCTTCCCCTTTGGCCTATGAAATAGTTGGGACTTGGGCACACCATTAATAGACAGAAAAAAATCAGGAAGTAAATCCATCCAGTTAATTTAATTCTCCAAGATCTTCCTTGCATTTCCTTTTTCTTTCTTTCAGTGTTTACAATTTGACATACAAAGTAATGTGTTTCACTGTGTGCTTTTCATCCATACTTTGCTTTTGTTGCCCCTCTTCCTGGACCCCCCAGGCCTCTTGGACACTTCCTGCTGGTCCCCTCCTCCTGCTAGGTCCTCTACTTCCCCCCTAATCCCCAGTCCCCCCACACCTGTAGTGCCTTCTCCCTCCTGTGATCCTGGTTCTGGTTCCATTAGGACAAGCGTGAAGGGAGGCAGCAGGCCCCCGTGACATCCTGGGCCTCTGGATCCCTATCTTGGGGAAAGGAGAATTGGGACCCAGATAGCCTTTCTGTTTGGATTCTGATGAGGGAGCTTTAGGAAGCCCCAAATTTTTCCACTGAGGAAAGGAGGGGAACACTACTCTTTTGAGAAGCCTGAGCTTCTCACAGGGTTTCTTTGCTCTTAGAGTGGTTTGGGTATCCATCAGAGTGGGATTTCCTGAGGACAGAAATCGCTTTCCTAAAAGGACTTCATTCCTACTTTCCAAATGCTCGGGAAGGTCCGCACCTCGTACTGTGTGACCAGTTGAGACAGAGGAACCTTCTCCTAGGTTAGCAAGGAACAGCATTAAGGAGCTATGGACCAAACGGTCTTCCCCTGGGGCCCCTCAGTGTAGACACAGGAAAACCTCTACTCCTGTACTAAAGTCTACATCCTGGGCCGGAAGCCTCTCCAGTCTGGTTCTCAGCATCATAGGACCCAAAGAAGCTCTTAAATAAGTCCTCTTAAATGAGACCACAGAATGACCCAGAAAATCGAGATTAGAGGTTTAGCACCTCTGAAAGACCCTGGGAGTTGAATTGATCTTGGTAGATGTTAAAGGCTGCACTGCATCTTCTCTGCCTCTAATAAGAGCTCGGCCGTGTGGTGGTGGGGATCCTGTCTGAATTTCAGTTTATATACTGTAAAATGGGCACACTCCTCCCGCAGAGAGCGCTGTGGCAACAGCGAGTTAGAAGATGCTTTGGGGAGTTAAATGCTGGTAGAACAACTTCAATAAATGATGATTATTGTTGAAGTTACTGTAATTATTGGTTTTGAATACAATTGCTGTTGGTAATGGGAAGGAAGAGGGAAGGGGGGATGATGGAGAGAGAGGGAGAGAAAGCAGGTTCTGCTCTCCTTCACTGGGTTGCTTCCCAGGGGGCCCTGCCCCCCTTCTCTCTGAGGTCTTCTGACCTGGGAGCTTTGTGGGGGTGGGGCTAGGAAGGGACCCTGGCATGAAGAGATAAGCCAATTCAAGTCAGTTCTCATCTCTATGGTACCCATCACCATGGTACCCTGAGATGCAGCAGCCAAATCCATTAAAAAAAAAAGGAAGAAAAAAAATGAAAACGAGATAATTGATAAGCACTTGTCTTCAGCTGGGCTGCAGGAGGGAGGGGCTGCCGAAGCATTGCAAGGGCAGGGCAATGGGTGGACCTGAAACTACTGCAGCGGTGGCCCATGACCCAGCATCTGCATCCTTGGTCTTCTGCAAGCTGCAGCAGCATTGGTACCGAGTACTATCCACCTCTCCAAGCTGAGCCCTCCTCAGCCATCTTCATAATCTCGAAGCCCCAGGGCTTCTTGTGCCCTTTTATAAGTCGGGACAGACGTGTGTGTGTGTGTGTGTGTGTGTGTGTATGTGTCTGTGTGTCTCTGTGTGTGTGTGTCTGTGTGTGTGTCTGTGTTCATCTGTGTGAACAGAGGACATGACTGACTTGCCAAAGGTCACTTGACTTTATTGCAAAGATCCCTAAGATCTCTCCAGCTCTCAGCTTAGAATTTTCTAAAATAGAGCTCTCTGGGGTCTCAGAGGAGCTGCAGCCACTGGAGGGAAAAGAGGCAGGGGCTCAGAGAGGGTTGTGGCAGGGAACTCCTGCAGTAGGCTTTTAAGCCTCTTGACAAATTATCTCTGTGCCCCAGAGCCAAGCACACACTGGGTGCTCAATAAAAGTTTGATGAATGAATGACGGAGGCTGGGCGGCTGGGGAGGGAGAGGAGGCAGTAATTGATCAAGAAGAGGAAAATTCAGAACTTGGAGCTCCAAATGGGCCAAAATGACAGCTGCTGAGAAGCCTGTGCTTCCACACAGGGGCTGGGAAGAGGGTGGAAGTCAGAGTTAGTGTCTCCACCTACCACTCTGGAGCAGCGTTGGCAATCCCAGAATTTAGGTGTGGGAGGCAGAGGTCCTTGAGCTCACAGATATGCACTAGGGGAACCATGAGTGTTAAACACACAGGCTTGTTCCTTCAAAGGGAGGGATGCATAACCTGTTATCTGCCCAGAAGGCTGGGAGTGGAAGTGGTTAATAACCTGGTGACCGTTGCACTGTCTGTGTAGCCTGCGAGACCACACCAGATCCTCTCCCTACCTCCAAGACCCTTATTGTGAATTTGTCAATCTATAGAACCCATCTTTATGGAAAGTGTCACATGTACTTTACAAAGAATTTCAGTGTAGTCATGTCTTAAGCTTTATTGTGCATGCAAGATTGAGTTAATTATCACCAGAAAAATTTTCACCAAACTGTGCTGTGCTTAAATATGCCAAAAATAAACTACTTGGCATCAGACTCCCAAAGTTTGAACCAACACTGGCTACTTTGTCTGTTTACCCCAACTGCCTTCTCGCCTCCCTCAGATCGTTCCTCTGCTGGCCGTGGTGGTTGAAGAGATTACCGAATTTAGGAACCCAAAAGAGCAAGGGGGTGGCCTGCCGGAAGCTGGGAAGCATGGCCTTCCTGAGAAAGTAATTAGGTTAAAACTGAAGAGCTTTGAAGGTCAGACGGAACAAGCAAGCAAAGGTTAGCCTTTCCTCTAGAGGTTTTTCTAGGACACCAGGCCATCTGTTTAGATGAGGGACGAGGGACGAGTTGGCCTTGAGCACTTCAGATCTCAGCAGTTCCAGTTGGAGATGCAGGCATCACCGTCACAGTCTGGGGCTGGTTGGGGACAAGGGGTCTGGGGAGGACAGAGACCTACCAGGCAGGCCCTCGGTGTGCATCCCCTGGCTCTCGTTTGTCAGGGGAAGTTTTTAATTAATGGTGTGTAATCTGATCTGGCCCTTCTTCCCGCTGAGTACTGCTTTCAATCAGGGGAGCCATCTGCAGTGGCAATTCATAACTCTTTCCAAGGGGAGGGGGACTCAGGATGGGTGCCTTGGTGATTAATACAATTAGCCTTTTATGTTGATGATTGTCTTAGCAGGGGCAGATGATCTGAGCCCAGAGCCTAGGCAGTTGTTTCCGATTGGCTGGCAGGAAGCCCCC